>OY744550.1:62593127-62640627 GCA_963556195.1 Sepiola atlantica
ACATTTTGTCATACATTTCTTTTCACCAATTTTTAAATAATGACATGTCGTCATAAACAAGAGATTTTCAAATGTCATCAATCCACAGAATAACAGTTTGCAGTCGAAAATTGACACTTTCGTTCAATAAATTCTTATTGAAAACTAAAAGAACAACTGTGGGAATAAATCCAAATGTAAGAAAAAATCCAATTCAAAGTCAATACCCTGAAAGGGGCAGAGGCAGCAGTTGGGGGTGGGTTGCAAAAGGAATTTCTCCCTTAGCGACCCAACCAATAGATCCGGTAACAATATGTAATGGGGCAGAGAACGGATTTCTCTGCAGGAGTAACACTCCAGTGTCTGGTCTATAGTGAGTCGAATAAAGTACTACTTGTGGTCACCACCAAGCTCTGAAACACAATAACACTTCAACTCTAATCAACTCCCGGTGATAGGTAGAACCTCTATTTATAGGCTTGTAACAACCTGCCACCCCCATCTTAACATATATAAATATCACCTCTTTATCTCTGCTCATGTTGGTCTTATTGCCACCCCCCTTGAAGGCCGGCACCAGCAAACGGTATGTATCACTTTCTTTTTTTCCCTACACAACTTCTCATTGTCTAGTACACAATATTTAAAAATTATCATTTAAGTTTAATATTCGACATCCTAATGTCGATTTTACATGTAAACGAGTAAATTTAACCTGGACACGGAGCGTATCCACGGAGATAGAAAAACAAGGTGTTTGCAATTCAACACTCAGATTCTATCTGATGAAATAATCTCTGAAAGATTTTATCGTCAAATTTGTCGTCTGCGTTTGTTTACTTTTTAAAAACTGCCACGTCACTCAAATTGACCAATCAGATAACGACCTGCAGTTTAACCCCCCACCCTCCCGCCCGTTTATGTACTTGTCAATCAGTGCTGGTGCCAATAGAGTGAAAGAGGTCACGGCCAGAAAATGAAAGAGGAGAAAATCACGGCACACAACGTTGGGGTCGGCGGTTGCCGAGGGGGAGGCAGCATGGTTCTACTGTTCTTATAACAATTCGTCTGTAAAAGAAAAAACCACTTGTTGTCAGAAATGGTCCCATCATGAAATGTTAAATGAAATAACCCTTAGCCCTTAGTTATACGTTATACGCAGAAAAATAAAACATTACAAGTTGTAAGGCTTATTAGGGAATATTTCTGTCAGTGAGTTTGTTGAATATCCATTTCTTAACCATACCCATTTTTTTTAATGGAAATCGCGCCAAACAAGGCATGAAACTACTTGATGTAAGGAGCTAACAAGAACAAATATGATTATCGCAAAAACAGGAGATGCCTATTGGCTTTAGTCTTGAAAAGACCAAGGCTATAGGTAAGAGGAAAACAGTCAGCAGGAAGAGAGTTCCACAAACCTGCGGTTCTTGGAAAGAAACTACTGGAATAGGAAGCTGTATTACAATGAGGTATCAAAACAGCGAATTGATGAAGACCACTAGACCAACGAGTCAAACGAGCTGGAACAAAAGAAGCAGGGAATAGATCACATAATTCTGAAGAACACATGCCATAATAGTATTTATAGGAAAGACAGACTAGCAACATCACATCTGTGAGAGAGAGGGTGCAGAGAAGAAGAAATGGTGTGACCAATCAAATTACAGATACGTTTCTGCACCTTATCAAGAACCCTCAAATGGGACAGAGATTCACCAGCCCAAATATGACAACGGTACTCCAATACATGGTCTGATTGTAGATTTGTAGAGATAGAGAATAGCCTCAGGTGTGAGAAAATGTTTGAAGTAATAGAGAGAACCGACTTTAAAACAGTACTACATACATTGCTTTTTACTTTAACTGTTCAATTTTTTAAGTGGGGGGCAGTTTGCTATGTAAATTTAATGCAATGATGGAATTTCGGTTACAGAGAGACACATACTCTCCATTATATTAAGATGTTTAATGAAGGGATGTGCTATTTTGTTTAACAGCATATCATGCATTACGGTCATTTAATGCTGAGAATCGTTTTTCAAAACAAATGTCTAACTTTCTTTTAATTGTTATAAGAACAGACGTTGTACGACTTAACTCATAAATGGACGGGATGAAGTTATGATACTATGGACCCCTCCTCCCCCCGAGCCAAGACCCCAGACAATGCAAGTGATGATACTATGGACCTTTTGAATTCTTTAAGAGTGGAGGACGCCTCACAGTTGGTGGTCAATTTCCGGGTAGTTAACTATAAGTAGCTGAGAGGGCGAGTCATTTTGCGCTTATCAGTCACTCTGGGATTTCCAGTCGAAGTTAATATATCGATCAGTTTGCAGCAGTTTTGCGACAGTTTGGCAGCTCGTACAGATCGGAGCCGATCGGGCCAAGCAAACGATGAGATGTGCTGATCAACCAAACGAAAATGATGCCTCGACAGACAGCTATCAACAGACTACGTTTGGAGGTAATGCCTGGGAGGATGATATAATGACAGCAGAATAGATACTAACCCCATCCCCCTAAAACAATGGAAAAAGGAGGTAATGCCTGGGAGGATTATATAATGACAGCAGAATAGATATGAACTACCCCTGTCCCCCTAAAGAAATGGAAAAAGGAGGTAATGCCTGGGAGGATGGCATAATGACAGCAAAATAGACACTAACTATTCAATACTCCAGTTGGGACCTCTTACCCTAACCCGACGAAGTGAGGGAAATCACTTACCGGATTCATTTCAGGTGGTAGGGGTTGTCTGACCTGCTATTTGTTTCTCGTTTCTCCTAAAACCTTTGTTTTGTTGGTGGCTAGAAAAAGGCACGTTTTTTACTTGCTAACTTTTGTGTGAAGCAACATATTTATATTTATGTGTATTTATTCGTATATAACAAATAAATACACATTGGTCTTCATTATAGAGTTGCGGATAACAGGATCTAGGTTTGATGTTGTCAGATTCATGATCACGATCGTCCATGGTGTTTTTAAAAATTCTTTTAATAATCTCTTTCTAGACAGATTTCTTTCTATCGGGCCTAATTTTATTAGTTGTAATAGTAGTAATAGTAGTAATAGTAGTAATAACAATAACAGTGAGAGTAATATTAGCAAGGTCAAGGTGACAGTAGGAGTCGGAGTCAAGACATCCTAACCTGTTATATATATTCGCTTGTATATATATATATATATATATATATATAAGTTAATCCAACAAAAGATATAAGAGGCAACTAATATCTTTAATTAGTGAACATCCGGATAAAACTGAACCTCAATATACTGGATAGAGCATTAATAGCATAATATAAAAATGAAATAATAAAATAAGGTGTGAATCAAATTTTATTAGAATTCAAAGTTCAAGCAAAGTATCTTAAAGTCCTTAACCCATGAGTTTTCAAAGATAATTCTTCTCATCAGAGGACCATTACCGCAGTGACATAACTTCAGGTAGTATACTTTTATGTATTTTTATATATATTCGTATATATTTTCAAAGTGTAATTGGATTCGCACCTTATTTTATTATATCATTTTATATTATGCTATATATATATATATATATATATATATATATATATATATATAAATAAATATTAAATTATTAATACCTACAGACGCTAGCGTTTCAAGCTTATTGCTCTCATCAGTGCAGGAAAGTAACAATTTCAGATGGTCGGGAGGCGTGAACCCGGTTCACAGTCAGCCTAGAATCTGCAAGCAGTCACCATATCCACTCGGCCAAAGGAAACTGTCACGTAATTAAGGGAAATTAAGATCTATATGTACCTAGAAGTGGGCACAGATAGAAGACTGGTCGAGAGTGTTCGACGAACATATTCGGAACTTTGCATTAGAGCTTTTTTGACAGTCTATTTTTAACATCCACGAGAGTGTTCAACTTTAATTTCTTAAAAGCGTGGCACTACTTTATGTCCCCTTATGAAGATTAAAATCAAAATATAATAATAGTAAACTTTATGTCTAGAATCCTTATTCCAATTTTGATCAAAATCTATTAAATGATTTTGATCCGAAAAAACTTTTTTTTCCATTTCTTTTCCTTCTTCTTCTTCTTCTTCTTCTTCTTCTTCTTCTTCTTCTTCTTCTTCTTCTTCTTCTTCTTCTTCTTCTTCTTCTTCTTCTTCTTCTTCTTCTTCTTCTTCTTCTTCTTCTTCTTCTTCTTCTTCTTATCCCCCCTTTTCCCATTTAGCCGCGCATTTTATTATTCTTTCCTTTTTTCAAATAGTTAAACACGTGTCAATGACGTATCTTTTTGCCTTCTTCTTTTTCCCATGTTTTTACCGTTATCTAATAAATTTAAAATCTTCACTTTTTCTGAAGACATTTGTTGATCCGAACGAAACCGGTAAAATCTCTTGTTTTCTTTGATGATGTTTTCCTGTATTTAAATTTATTTTTCCGTTTGTCTTCTTCACACATATGTATGTGTCTATATATGCGCATTTGTCTATATATATTTTATATACATTTGTGTATATACAGGGTGTTTCAAAAGTCTTGGGAACATTACGAATGCGTATATCTCATGAACTATTCCAGGTAGAAAAATGAAACTGGTGCCATTTTAAAGCTTGCTTAATCAAGTTTTTGGTCATACTAATGATTTTCGTGTTATCTTTCCAGGTGCAGTAATGGCGTTCTCTAAACAAGACAAGGCATTTTGCGTCCTCCAATTTGCAAAGACTGAATCGTGGACATGTGTTCAGCGTGCATTTCGCAGGAAATTTAAAAAAGAAGCCCCTGAAAGGAAATCCATTGTCAGATGGCATGCTAAATTTGTGAAAGATGGGTGTTTGTGCCCAAGTAAGCGAACAGGTCGCCCTTCAACTTCAGAAGATGCAGTTGAGCAAGTTCGGACAGCCTTTCAGCGGAGCCCCCGTAAATCAGTGAGAAGAGCCAGCAGGGAACTTCAGCTTGCTCCAGCAACTGTCTGGCGTGTCTTAAGGAAACGACTGCGAATGGTACCTTACAAGCTCAAGTTGGTCCAAAAGTTGAAGGAACAAGCAGAATCTGATGACTTCATTTTCAACAAGATGGTGCACCACCACACTGGAGTCTTAGAGTAAGGCAGTTTCTTAACACAAGGCTGCCTGGTAGATGGATTGGGAGATCTGGGCGAGGTGATGACGTTCTCATGCCCTGGCCTCCTAGGTCTCCAGATCTTACCCCATGTGACTTTTTCCTTTGGGGCTTTGTCAAGCAACAAGTCTATGTGCCGCCCCTTCCAAGAGATATTGACGAACTAAAGGCTCGAGTAACGGCAGTTGTGGGAACCATTGACGTCAAGATGCTGGAACGCGTTTGGCAGGAAATGGACTATCGACTAGATGTCTGCCGTGTGACGAATGGTGCTCATATTGAGCAACTTTGAAGATCCCCCACAAAACTTGAAACTTTAACCTTTCCAACGGTACCAATTTCATTTTTCAACTCCTAATAGTTTTTGAGTTATTAAAAATCGTTACGTTCCCAAGACTTTTGTAAACACCCTGTATACATTTGTATGTATGTAAATATATGCGTATTTGTGTATACATTTGTATGTATGTAAATATATGCGTACTTGTGTATACATTTGTATGTATGTAAATGTGTGTGTATACATTTGTGTATATATGTGTATATATCGATATATATATATATATATATATATATATATACAATTGCATATATGTGTATACGTTTTTATATGTATATATATCGATATATATACATTTGCATATATGTGTATACGTTTTTATATGTATATATATCGATATATATACATTTGCATATATGTGTATACGTTTTTATATGTATATATATCGATATATATACATTTGCTTATATGTGTACACTTTTGTATATGTATATATGTGTATATATCAATATATATACATATATGCGTATACCTTGTGTATATGTATATATGTGTATATATCAATATATATATATATATGCGTATATGTGTATACCTTTGTATATGTATATATGGGAATATATCATTATATATGGGCATATATCAATATATATGTATATATGAGCATATATCAATGTATATGTATATATGGGAATATATCATTATATATGGGCATATATCAATATATATGTATATATGAGCATATATCAATATATATGTATATATGGGCATATATCAATATATATATATATATGCGTATATGTGTATACCTTTGTATATGTATATATATGTGTATATGTGTATACCTTTGTATATGTATATATATCTATATATATATATGCGTATATGTGTATACCTTTGTGTATATGTATATATGTGTATATGTATATATGTGTATATATGTGTATATATCTGTATATGTATATATCTGTATATGTCTATATATATGCGTATATGTGTATACCTTTGTGTATATATCAATATATATATATATATATATATTTATATATATATGCGTATATGTGTATACCTTTGTGTATATGTATATATGTGTATATATCAATATATATACATGTGTGTATATGTATATATGTGTATATATATACATGTGTGTATATGTATATATGTGTATATATATACATGTGTGTATATGTATATATGTGTATGTGTGTATATATATACATGTGTGTATATGTATATATGTGTATGTGTGTATATATATACATGTGTGTATATGTATATATGTGTATGTGTGTATATATATACATGTGTGTATATGTATATATGTGTATATATATACATGTGTGTATATGTATATATGTGTATGTGTGTATATATATACATGTGTGTATATGTATATATGTGTATGTGTGTATATATATACATGTGTGTATATGTATATATGTGTATGTGTGTATATATATACATGTGTGTATATGTATATATGTGTATGTGTGTATATATATACATGTGTGTATATGTGTATATATATACATGTGTGTATATGTGTATGTGTGTATATATATACATGTGTGTATATGTATATATGTGTATGTGTGTATATATATACATGTGTGTATATGTGTATATATATACATGTGTGTATATGTGTATATGTGTATATATATACATGTGTGTATATGTGTATATGTGTATATATATACATGTGTGTATATGTATATATGTGTATATATCAATATATATACATGTGTGTATATGTATATATGTGTATATATACATGTGTGTATATGTATATATACATGTGTGTATATGTATATGTGTGTATATGTATATATACATGTGTGTATATGTATATATGTGTATATATTAATATATATACATGTGCGTGTATATGTATATATGTGTATATATCAATATATATACATGTGCGTGTATATGTATATATGTGTATATATCAATATATATACATGTGCGTGTATATGTATATATGTGTATATATCAATATATATACATGTGCGTGTATATGTATATATGTGTATATATCAATATATATACATGTGCGTGTATATGTGTATATATGTGTATATATCAATATATATACATGTGCATATATGTGTATATATCAATATATATACATGTGTATATATGTGTATATATCAATATATATACATGTGCATATATGTGTATATATGTGTATATATCAATATATATACATGTGCATATATGTGTATATATGTGTATATATCAATATATATACATGTGCGTATATGTGTATATATGTGTATATATCAATATATATACATGTGCGTATATGTGTATATATATGTATATATATATACATGTATATATATTAATATATATACATGTGCGTATATGTGTATACCTTTGTATATATATATATGTGTATATATTAATATATATACATGTGCGTATATGTGTATACCTTTGTATATATATATATATATATATATGTATATCAATATATATACATGTGCGTATATGTGTATACCTTTGTATATATATATATATATATATATATGTATATATCAATATATATACATGTGCGTATATGTGTATACCTTTGTATGTATATATATATATATATGTATATATCAATATATATACATGTGCGTATATGTGTATACCTTTGTATGTAAATATATATATATGTATATATCAATATATATACATGTGCGTATATGTGTATACCTTTGTATGTATATATATATGTATATATCAATATATATACATGTGCGTATATGTGTATACCTTTGTATGTATATATATATGTATATATCAATATATATACATGTGCGTATATGTGTATACCTTTGTATGTATATATATATGTATATATCAATATATATACATGTGCGTATATGTGTATACCTTTGTATGTATATATATATGTATATATCAATATATATACATGTGCGTATATGTGTATACCTTTGTATGTATATATATATGTATATATCAATATATATACATGTGCGTATATGTGTATACCTTTGTATATATATATATGTATATATCAATATATATACATGTGCGTATATGTGTATACCTTTGTATATATATATATGTGTGTTTATATATCGATAGATGTATATATAGTTGCGTATGTGTATACCCTTGTATATGTATATATATATATATATGTGTGTGTATATATATATATATATATATGTTGGTGTGTGTCTATATATCGAAATATATACAGTCGCATATATGTATATACATTTGTGTATAGTTAAGTGTATATATCGATATATATATATATATACATTTGCATATATGTCTGTACATTTGCGTATGTGTGTATATGTATATATTTATGTATGTGTGTATGTGTATATATATTTTTGTTTGTGTATAGGTTCTGTGTGGTTTTATTTCTATGTCAAGCAACTAACAGAGAACTCACAATGCACCTAAGATGACCTACCAGGTGTGATGGAGGATTATGACGTGAGAAAGTCAGGAGGATCCGTGACACTACCATAACTTGATGATGATTATTATGTATATGTGTATCTCTATATTTATATGTATGTGTGTATATATAAATTCATGCATTTATATGATAAATATATATTCTTATATTTTTCATACTTTTTCAGGTTTAGTTATAGTAACTGATGCTGTTCCTGCAATGGGACTACCGAAAGGCAAACACACAATTGGACCTCAAGAAGTTGAAATATTAGATGACAGGGCTGTGCTTGCGGGCACAACAACATTATGTGGAAGGTGAGTTAACACTGACTACAGCATGACGGTGGTGGTGATGATGATGATGATGATTTTAACATCTTTTTTACATTCTGGTATATGATGGACAGCTTTAAGAAATTGGCTTCCAAAATAACCTATATCTTGCCAGGTCTTTATTTATCCATTTTTCTCTTGAATCCTTCTATATCACTTTCGCCCATGGTTTCCTTGACCGTCACCTGCCAGCTGACCCTGCTAACTCAACTGCTCTACATCTACTAACACAAGCACTATCATCCACCTTTTCAATGTGACAAAACCAACAATGTCTCTCTTGTTTTGCATACATCTTCATCCATTCTCCAGATTTAATCTTCCTCTGAGGTCATCAGATCTAAGTGTGTATTTAAGACTCACATTAAACATCTATCGTATCATTCTGTTATCATATCATTTCTCTCTATGCAACACATACCATCAACCCTCACTGGTCAGATTTCACTCCAATACATCATCACACTGCGCACACATGCCTGATAGACCTTTCCCTTGGTAGACAGTGGTAACGCTCTGCTGGATAGTCATAGCAGAAGTTCCCTCATAACTTTTGCAATCACACTAGCACCTGCTCCACCCCGTGCTCCAAAGTTATCACCAATGTAACAACAACAAAACTTCTGGACAACATCAATAGTCTCGCCATCCAAATATACTTTGTCCATAATCTGAGTTCTCATCCGTCTCCATTGTATTACACTTCTTGTTAAAATTAAAAAGAAGCAATTTGAATAATAAAACTAACTAAATAAATAAAATCAATAAAAAAAAAAATAATAAATAAAAAAATTAAAATTAAGAAATACATAGAAATAAAAATTAAACTAACAAATAAACAAACAAAATAATACCCTAACCCTAACAACATAAATAATATTATACATTAACTTGAGGGTATTTTTACATGGCGTAAAAAATGTTTGAAAATTAATTAAATGTTTTGTGTGTTATCCTGTTTTCTTTTGTGCGGTCCTATCTTCCTTTATCTCAAATCCATTTTTATCACTTCCTTCCATGTTTTCCTTGACTTTTTCCTGTGGACTGGACCTGCTATTTCAACTGTTCTACATCTACTAACCACAAAACTCATCCATTCTTTCATCAACATATTCGTTTTAACTTCCGTTTTACAAACTGGCATGTAGTGAACAGCTTTTAGAAATTGACTTCCAAACTAACCTATCTCTGTCCAGGTCTTTATCCATCCCTCTTTATCTCAAGTCCACTCTTAACACTTCCTCCCATGTTTTCCTTCGCATTTCCCTACCAACTGACCCTGCTACCTCAACTGTTCTACATCTGCTAATCTAACCATTCTGATCCATTCTTTCAATATGACCAAACCATCACTTCCTCCCACGTTTTCCATGACTTTCTCCTGTGAACTGGACCTGCTATTTCAACTGTTCTACATCTACTAACCACTTAATTTCCCATTACTCACAGCTTCACTCCATGTTGAATGGAATGTATAGCATCTAACTGCAACGATCATCAATAAATATGTTAAGTATTACTCGATGCAACATTAAATGAACTGAAAAGGGTTGATATGCCATATAAAAACAACCAAAGCTAACCAATTTAGTTAATATGCTACTACTTGTACCACTGCCGCTATATTTATCTTGAGACAAATCTTTGGTAAGAAGAAGAACATGTACTTAGCTTTGTGGATTTGGAGAAATCTTTTGACAGAATGCCAAGCGATGTCGTCTGGTGGGCTTTGCGTAAACTAGAGGTCAATGAGGTGTTGGTGAAGGTTGTTCAAGCAATGTTCAGAAATGCTCAAAGTCGTGTTAGGATTAGCAGCACATATAGTTACAGCTTTAATGTTAAGGTAGAACTACATCAGGGTTCTTTACTGAATTTGTACCTTTTCGTTTGTGTTTTAGAAGCATTGTCCAGGGAGTTTTGTTTTTATGCTGATAATTTAGTGCTTGTCTGTTAAGTTAAAGACCTGTAAAGTCACTAAAGTAGCAAACAACCTTTTAGCTGAGATCAAAGTGTAGTATCTGTTCCGATGGATGTTACACTCCTTAGACCTGTACCGTCTTGGCCTTCGGGGCCTGATTCCGCCAGTCTAAGGTACTGTCATGTGCATTACAAGGAGGTCCACCCTCCCAGGCTTTGCCTTCTCACCCTTTGAGAAGGGGTTAGTTTATTGCTAATCGTCTGAGGTGTCCCATACCGAGGAATGCCGACGGGGCTGCCAAGGCATTTTTTGTAGGCTAGAGTGCTCTTCCTTTTGGACACTGACTTTTCAATCCCACTTTCCGACCTTGTGTTACATCTTACTGCTGTGGGAGGGAGATAAAAAAATTTTTTTTTTAAATGTAGCAAAATTTTTTATGGTTAATTAATGATTTGGAGAAAGCTTTTGACAGTGTCAATGGATGTCTGGTGGGCTTTGTGTAAATAAGAGCAAGCGAATGGGTTGATGAAAGCAATGTTCAGAATTAACATTAATATGCAAGAAGTATAAGACAGATGGATGACAAGACAGATATGGACGATGTATATCTGGACAGCAAAGCTATCGAGGTTTTCCATGAGTTTTGTTACCTTGGTGATACCATAGGAACACAGGATCGTGCTGTGTGATTGCAAGAGTTAGGAATGGATGGAGTAAATTCAGAGAACTTCTGTCATTACTAACCAGCAGAGCGTTACCATTGTCGACCAAGGGAAAAGTGGGCTTTGTGTAAATAAGAGCAAGCGATGAAAGCAATGTTCAGAATTAACAGCACTTATAGTGACAGCTTTAATGTTAAAGTGGGAGTACATCCGAGATATGTCCTGAATCCATTGCTTTTCATTTGTGTCTTAGAAGCATCGAACAGAGAGTTTTGTTTTTATGCTGATAATTTAGTGCTTGCCTGTGAAACAATAAAACGCTTACTTGTTAAGTTAAAGATTTGGATGAATGCTACGGAAAGTAAAGGTCAGACAGTTAATGTTACCAAGACCAAAGGCCCCGGAAAGAGGAAACTTCCCTGCTCAGTTTGCGGAAAGGAAGTTGAGTGCAACTCGATTTTTTGTGGTACTTGTAAGCATTGGATTTGAGAGAAAGAACGATAAAGGCCTCACCAAAGATACATCAGTTTGAGAGTCAATTTCTAAAAGCCAGCCAGCTTGCACAAGTCACTTTAAACCAAATATGATGATGATGATGGTGGTGGTGATGATGATGATGCAGCAGTGAAAATTAAATAAAAAATTTGTCAAGAAAAACAAGAAAATAAAACTGGCACAAATTATTAATAATTATAATTTGAACCTCAAAATATAATTTTGATAATTTTATTTTGATTGTAGTGAGTTTTTGTCCGTTTTTCCACTTTTGTCCTACAACCAAAAATATAGCTGCCCAAAAGATGCTAAAATTAAAATAAATAAATTGAAAATAACGTTTGTCTTAATCAATGCGTGTTACTAAGTATAAAGGATGCACAGAAAATTAGGTAATTTAGGAAAATTAGGTAATTTTGGCAAGGTAAGAAAAATTAGGTAACTATACAATTAATATTGATCAAAAAGTAGATTTGAAGACCGTTCTTGCAGGGGATTTGGTGACAAAGTATGGGTTGTCTGGAAGAGATGCTATATGCTGATGATTTACTTGTCTGTGAAACAATGGAAGATCTATTTGTTAAGGATTGGAAGGATTACTATGGAAAGTAAAGGTCTGAGAGTGAATGTTATGATCAAAGTGTTGATCAGTGGTTATAGTGTTGAAAAGTTCCCAAAAAGAGGAAAGTTCCCCTCGTCAGTTTGTGGAAAGGGAGTCAGATGCAACTCAATGTTTTGTGGTACCTGTAAACATTGGGTACGCAAGAAGGGCAGTGGAATAACTTGTAGGCTGATAGATGATAACCAGTTTAATATGCAAGAAGTATAAGACAATGGAGATGGATGACAAGACAGATATGGACGATGTATATCTGGACAGCAAAGCTATCGAGGTTTTCCATGAGTTTTGTTACCTTGGTGATACCATAGGAACACAGGATCGTGCTGTGTGATTGCAAGAGTTAGGAATAGATGGAGTAAATTCAGAGAACTTCTGTCATTACTAACCAGCAGAGCGTTACCATTGTCGACCAAGGGAAGAGTCTATCAGGCATGTGTATGCAGTGTGATCATGCATTGAAGTGAAAACTGGCCAGTGAGGGTTGAGGCCATGTGTTGCATGGAGATAAATAATATGAGAATGACACGGTGGATGTTTAATGTGAGTCTTAATGCCAGACTGATGACATAAGAGAAAGATTAAATCTGAACAGCATAGGAAGATGTGTACAGAACAGGAGACTTTGTTGGTTTGGTCATATTGAAAGAATGGATCAGAATGGTTAGATTAGCAGATGTAGAACAGTTGAGGTAGCAGGGTCAGTTGGTAGGGAAATGCGAAGGAAAACATGGGAGGAAGTGTTAAGAGTGGACTTGAGATAAAGAGGGATGGATAAAGACCTGGGCAGATAGGTTAGTTTGGAAGTCAATTTCTAAAAACTGTCCACCACATGCCAGCTTGTAAAACGGACGTTAAAACGAATATGATGATGAAAGAATGGATGAGTTCTGTGGTTAGTAGATGTAGAACAGTTGAAATAGCAGGTCCAGTTCACAGGAAAACGTCTATGGATACAGACCTGGCCAGAGATAGGTTAGTTTTGAAGTAAATTTCTAAAAGTTGTCCAAATGCTCGCCAGCATGTAAATTGGACGGATGATGAACCGAAGATGATGCTGATGCTGACTGATATTTTGCATGGTGATATTGTCTTCACATTTGAGGATATTTGTATTGTCTGTTAAATTTTGTATTACCATTTCTATCACCTTAACACTCTTAGTGGCATCAAAACTCCATCACCATTACCTCGTCGTCCTACTCACCAGAAATATCCCCCCCCGCCACAGGGGCAACAGTTTATCTATTCTGTGGAACGTTTTTAAAGGGTAAGAGTGAGGGTTTGGGTAAGTGATTATTTCTTTCCTGGTACACTTCCTGCGGCTGGCTATTCTTGTTGGTAAAAAAAGCCCAGATTAATGACATGTAATTGCTTCGAAAAGAGGCGGAATGCACTAGGATTGTTTCCTCAAAACCAGCATCATGACCCTCTAATATGAACCTTGACCTTTAGGTTACCTACACAGTGGCAAAGAAAAAGGTCCCAGATATTTTGTTGTTTTTATGGGATAGGGTTACAAAATGGTATCACAGACCAAATTGTAAAATGTTTTCAACTTTATTGTGAAATGAAGGTCAAAGATTGTAATAAGATCGTAGAAAAGTATTTTTTCTGTAAATAAGCTTTTTTTTTTAGTAACAACAAGATGGAATTTTGGCTAGAAGCAAAGTGTAGTATCTGTTCTGATGCTAGACTTTATCTTTTCTGTCGTTGGTCAGTGGAATAGAAATCCTTATATAGACTGAGGCACCTTTTATTTTTGTTTCAATCCAGAGTGCCCTTTATTGGGAAGCTGGATTTTCCCTACATTAAAAAACTAAGCTTGTGTCTAACTCGGACCTTTTGAGGAATCGATTGAATGAGTACAAAAGAATTCAAAGCAACTTAAATTGCTAGAAAACAAGGCAGAAAATCTATTGTTATCTTTACTTGATTGTAACTTTAGTGTTTTATTTTCACAACTGATTGAACATAAAGAAAAGAATTCAAAGCAACTTAAATTGCTAGAAAACAAGGCAGAAAATCTATTGTTATCTTTACTTGATTGTAACTTTAGTGTTTTATTTTCACAACTGATTAAACATAAAGAAAAGAATTCAAAGCAACTTAAATTGCTAGAAAACAAGGCAGAAAATCTATTGTTATCTTTACTTGATTGTAACTTTAGTGTTTTATTTTCACAACTGATTAAACATAAAGAAAAGAATTCAAAGCAACTTAAATTGCTAGAAAACAAGGCAGAAAATCTATTGTTATCTTTACTTGATTGTAACTTTAGTGTTATATTTTCACAACTGATTAAACAAAGAAAAGAATTCAAAGCAATTTAAATTGCTAGAAAACAAGGCAGAAAATCTATTGTTATCTTTACTTGATTGTAACTTTAGTGTTTTATTTTCACAACTGATTAAACATAAAGAAAAGAATTCAAAGCAACTTAAATTGCTAGAAAACAAGGCAGAAAATCTATTGTTATCTTTACTTGATTGTAACTTTAGTGTTTTATTTTCACAACTGATTAAACAAAGAAAAGAATTCAAAGCAATTTAAATTGCTAGAAAACAAGGCAGAAAATCTATTGTTATCTTTACTTGATTGTAACTTTAGTGTTTTATTTTCACAACTGATTGAACATAAAGAAAAGAATTCAAAGCAACATAAATTGCTAGAAAACAAGGCAGAAAATCTATTGTTATCTTTACTTGATTGTAACTTTAGTGTTTTATTTTCACAACTGATTGAACATAAAGAAAAGAATTCAAAGCAACTTAAATTGCTAGAAAACAAGGCAGATAGTTACTTTTTATATTACCTTGTTTTGTGTTTGAATAAGTTGCTTACTAATATAATTTTGATTATTCGGACTACTGTTCTCAACTTGAGTGTTATTATCACAATATTCTGGCTGCTGTAACCTCAGGCCGTCTTCAAGTGTATCTTGTCGAACTTGGGAATATTTCTGTCAAGCTCGTTAATCTTGACAGAATTTTTACAGAACCGTTTATTCAATCCACGGGGGTAGCATGCTCTCGTTCTGTCAACCGTGACTGGGAGAAGTTTAAGAAGTGATATATACAGGGTGTCTCAAAAAAATGTACTCACTCTTAGAATGGCAAAATGTGCAGAAGATGTCGAGTTTGCACACAAAATTGTGTGGAGCGATGAAGCAAAGTTTTCTCGTCATTCTACGAGTGAGTACATTATTTTGAGACACCCTGTAGTGATAAGTAGTAAGACTGCACATTGAAACAAGACTCCCAAAATTCATAATAGAATTGTCTACAAGGACCCGTGCCGCAGTGCATATAGTACTAAATAAAATTCAGTTCTCTGTTGAAGGTTCAATCCTTGGTGCAGGCAATACGGTGCAGGCGATACGAAGAATTGTTAATTACCAATTGAACGAGAGCATGCTACCCCCGTTCGAAATTCCGTCCAGATGAAATAGTTTAACAGAGATATTCCCAAATTCGAAAAGATACACCCGAAGAAGGCCGGAGATTAGATCGGCTGAAACAGTGTGATAATAACACTCAAGTTGAGAACAGTAGTCCAAATAATCTAAATTATACAAAATCTCATCTAAAAAATTCAGAAACATAAGAATAGGCTTAATCTTAATAATAACTGATAATAATTCAATCCTCATCTAAAAAATTCAGAAACATAAGAATAGGCTTAATCTTAATAATAACTGATAATAATTCAATCCTCATCTAAAAAATTCAGAAACATAAGAATAGGCTTAATCTTAATAATAACTGATAATAATTTAAACCATCATCTAAAAAATTCAGAAACAAGTTGTTTACAAGTTACAGCACTAGTCTCAGATTGCTTCAAAATAATGCGACACACTTGGTAATTGTAAAAAACTTCACAAGGGCAAAATATATTACTACGCAGTTGAAGTAGCTAAAAGAAAGATCTGGGTCATCATCGATGGACGTACATCCAAACAACACCACATCAATACTTAAACTTTTATTATTCATGATTTTCATAAACGACCTCTCTGACGCGATCGTGTCCGAAATAGGTATAGTTGTGATGACACAACACTCTCTTCTCGACATGCACATTGAACTTATACATATCCAAGGCAATGGCCGAATCCTTAAAAAAAAAAATTGTCAGTTTCACATTGCGGCTTTAAGAAATTGACTTCCAAACTAACCTATCTCTGGCCAGCTCTTTATTTATCCCTCTTTCTCTCAAATTCATCCTTATCTCTTCCTCCAATGTTTGCCTCGACCTTCCCCTGCTAACTGACCTTGTTACCTCAACTGTTCTACATCTACTAACCCAAGCACTCATCCATTCTATCATCACCATCATAATTTTTTGACATTTTTTTTTTTTAATTGGCTTTTAGAAATTTATTTTCAAATTAACCTATCTCTGGCTAGGTCTTTATTTATCCCTCTTTCTCTCAAATTCATCCTTATCTCTTCCTCCAATGTTTGCCTCGACCTTTCCCTGCTAACTGACCTTGTTACCTCAACTGTTCTACATCTACTAACCCAAGCACTCATCCATTCTATCATCACCATCATAATCTTTTGACATTTTTTTTTTTAAATTGGCTTTTAGAAATTTATTTTGCTTGACAGTTTTGATTGCGCACAAGTACATCTGGATGATAGACTTATGAAAAGCGAGACCCGAATCAGCATATGAAATCAACAGAACAAATCATCATCATATTCAGTTTAACGTCAGTTTTACATGCTGGCATGTGTTGGGCGGCTTTAAGAAATTGACTTCCAAAGTAACCTATCTCTTGCCAGCTCTTTATTGATCTCTCTTTCTCTAAAATCCATTTTTATCAGTTTCTCCCATGTTTTCCTTGGCTTTTCCCTGTGAACTGATCCTGCTACCTTAACTGTTCTACATCTACTGACCCAAGAACTCTCATCCATTCTTTCAATATAGTCATAAAATCAAAGTCTCCTGTTCTGCATACATCTCCCTATGCTATCCAAATTTAATCTTCCCCTGAGGTCATCAGACTTAGGCCTGTCTTTAAGACTCACATTACTCATCCATCATATCATTCTCATATCATTCTCATATCATTTCTCTCCATGCAACGCATGTCCTCAACCCTCACTGGCCAGGTTTAATTTTCATACATCATCACGTTGTGTACACATGCCTGATATATTGTTCCTTTAATCGACTGCCGGTTAGTAAAAGCAGAAGTTCCCTGAAATTACTCCATCCACTCTTAATCCTTGCAATTACGCTAGCACCTGCTCCACCCTGTGCTCCAGTGGTATCACAAAGGTAACAAATCTGTAGTAAAATGAATGTTACATTAAATGCTACCAAAATTAAACTCCTTTCTTTTTTTTTTATCAATTTAAGAAACCTTTTCAACCACTGACTGCCAAGTCTGCTGCAAAGAAGGTAGGCTCCCTCTACCGGGCTAGAAAACTTCTCACACCTGCCCGTATCCTATATCTTCACAAAGCCACCATCTGTCCATGCATGGAGTATTGCTGTCACATCTTGGCTAGTGCATCAACCATTAGCCTCTCTCTCTCTCTCTCTTCGACAGAGTGTGAAAAAGAGTCTCTAACCTAATAGGTCACACACTGTCTACCAAGCTCCAGCCCCTGTCCCATCACTACAATATTGCATTACTGTGCTTGTTTTATAAAATAATGACATTGTTTGTTTTTTAATCTTGCATTGAAAAAGCTTCTAATTTTCAATTATCTTAGAATTCGATCTGCATTTTTTTTTTTTTTTATGGAAATCTCTGTTTTACACTAAAGGACAAAAAAGGGGGAGAAAAAGAAAGAGTTACAAGGCTTCCACGAAATGTGCTCTGACGAACTTACTGCACTTGTACCCCCTCAATGTAAATACCCCCGACCAACCCAACTAGCAGCAAAATCCCACCCCTTCACTGTAGAGGTCCCCAGATGCTGGAAAACTTTCTACTCTAATAGCTTCTTTCCTTGAATCGTTTGCCTTTAGAATCTCCTCCCTCTTCTCTGACTCTACCAACATGCAGAAATTTAAATGTAATGTGAACAAGGATCTCTCTGTACAACTCCCCACTTAGAATGCCTCCCTATAAATCTGGCCCCTAATAATAGTAGCCCCTTACGTCTCAGTGGCAGTATGTCTTGTTTGGAGCGAATAAAAATTTAAAAAATAAAAAGAAGAAAATTATCAACTTAGAGAAGTTTTGATTTTGTGAAGTAGTATGTCTTACAATTGCTGAATATCTGGTCTGGTGTATCGGGCATAACACTCGGTCTGAAGAAAATGGATGGAAGCAACGTTCCATAGGAGTAATGTATGTATTAAGTGCATAGGCAAAATCTCAGAATGGGCATTACAGTATAGTTGTGAATCCATGGGTATCCAAAAATGCTATATTAACTGGCTCAAATTGAGATTTGGAGAAAGCCTGCTGGCTAGTGAATTCGAGAGATCAACTTCCATCAACTTCCATGCCCCTTCACTCTATTTGCCATGCCTAAGCAATAAAATATACTATTATGTTTTTTATACATTTTTTTTTTTTTTACTGAGTTCAATCGAAACAAGGCAGGCTACCATTGTAGACGTAAGGGGGTACTGAGAATTAGGGTGGAAGTTAGGGGTCATCTTAAGTTGGGAGCTGTGCCGCTAGATGTTTTAATTTTCTGCATGTCGGTACAGTCGGGCGAAAAAGGAAACAGGGAGGAAGTTCCAGCTCAAAAAAAGAAGCTATGGAGTAGAAGGCTCTCCTGCATCTGGTGACCTCCACAGTGAATGGATGGGATTTAGCCGATTGTCGGGTTAGTCGAGTGTATTTACGTCGAGAAGGCACTAGAGCAGCAAGTTCATCGGAGCACATTCCATTGAAGTATTTGTAAAACAAGCACAAGGATGCAACATTGCGGCGATGGGACAGGGGCTGAAGCTTGGTGGACAGTGAGTGACCTATCAGATTAGAGACTCTTTTTTGAACATTGTCTAAGAGGGGGAGACTAGTGGATGATGCACCAGCTCAGATGTGGCAATAATACTCCATGCATGGGTGGATGGTGGCTTTGTAGAGATATAGGATAATGTCAGGTGTGAGGAGTTTACTGGTACGGTAGAGGGAACCCACCTTCTTTGCAGCAGCTTTGGCAATGTTTTCAATATATTTGTTCTAATTCATGTTATCTGTGAATGTTAGGCCGAGGAGTTTGAATTTTGGACTCTCAGGTAGGATGTTATTTGTCATGGCAATCGGTGGTTAAAGAGGTTTTTTGTGGTTGTTGAAGGAAAGGAGCTTTGTCTTAGCAGCATTAAATGTTACCATCCATTTATGACCCCATTCCACTACAGAGTGCAGGTCACTTTCTAAGTGACATATGATCGTGTCCGTTTTATTCACATGACGAGAGTAGAGCGTAGTGTCGTCAACAAATATACCCATTTCAGACACAATGTTATCAGGGAGGTCGTTTATGAAAATCAGGAACAATAAAGGTCCACGCATCGAACCTTGGGGCAGACATATGTTTTTTTTCTTGTCGTTGTTGTTTTAAGCACCGCGGTAATATACAACACAGCATTTGCTCAAAGTTTTGGAATACATATATTTGTGAGCCCTTATTTGCCGCTCCCTCATGATGGCAAATTTAGAAATAAAACTTTTTTTTCTTAATGTGACGAAAATCCAGATCCTCAAAAAGTTTTCTTTTTCTTTTTTAGTGAGTAAAAAAAAAAAAGAAGGATTTTAGTTGAAGAGGAAATAACTGCAGAGTAGGAAGTGACTAACTTGGGTTTACTTTCGGAAGCCTCGTAACTCTTATTTTGTTGTTTAGTCGTCACATTCCATGAGCTATGTTTCTGACAAATGGGGGAATAATTGCTGTTTTCCGCGTCTGCTGTGTTTTTAGGTGGTATGTGGAGATTTTCAATCCTCTCATAATATTCATCATTATTCAACTGTCAATCTATCTCATTAACCCTTATCCTCAAGTGTTTTTTTTTTTTAGCCTTTATAAGTGGTAGCTCATCAGTAAATGGAGAGTAGAAAGTGACTAACTTAGGTTTACTTTCGGCAGCCTCGTAACTCTTGCTTCCTTTATTTTGTCCTGTAGTCCTCACATTCCATGAGCGATGTTTCTGACAAAGGGGAAGTAATTGCTGTTTTCTGGGTCAGAATCTATCCAGCTAACACTTATCTTTGGCTAATTTTTTACCTTGAAGTATTATTATTATTTTTTTTTTTAGCTCCTTACATCAAGTGGCTTCATGTCTTGTCTGGAGTGACTTCCAATAAAAAAAAAAAAATATTCTGTTCACCAAATGTATTTTATTATGTTTTTTTTCCTTGTTTTTTTAATTTTGTAAAATCTTATATTAATAGTGATTATATCCGTCAACTCCAATAGCACATGTGACTGTCGGACAATCGCTTGGAAGAAGTTAAGTAATTAAGTAGAAAGAGGACCTTTTTGTTTACTTTCGGAAGCCTTGTAACTCTTTCTTTTTCTCCCCCTTTTTTGTCCTTTAGTGTAAAACAGCGATTTCCATTAAAAAAAAAAAAAAAAAAAATGCAGATCGAATTCTAAGATAATTGAAAATTAGAAGCTTTTTTAATGCAAGATTAAAAAAAACAAACAATGTCATTATTTTATATATGGTATTTTAAAAAGCGAGTCTCTTTAAAATACCAGCATGTCTGATGCTTCCTCATTCAACATTTTTTTGTAAATTTTATTATGTTTTTTGATCTTGTAAAATATTTTATTACTAGTGATTATGTCCGTCAACTCAAATAGCACATGTGACTCTCGCACAATCGCTTGGAAGAGATTAAGTAATTAAATAGAAAGTGAACCATTGGTTTACTTTCGGAAGCCTTCTAACTTTTTCTCCCCCCTCCCCAATTTTTGTCCTTTAGTCCTCGTATTCCATGAGCGATGTTTCTGACAAAGGGCGGAGAATTGCTGTTTTCTGAGTCAGTCAGGTGGTATGTGGAGATTTTCAATCCTCTCATAGTAGTCATCATCATTCAACTGGAAATCTATCCATCTCATTAACCTGGTGTTACTGTCTGAAGATATCGGCTTCCTGACAACCAAACTATCTCATTAACCCTTATCCTTGAGTAGTTTTTTAGACTTGATAAGTGGTGACTCATTACTAGAAACAAAAACACAAAAAACAACTTGTATAATTTGTATTATTCGGACTACTGTTCTCAGCTTCAGTGTGATTCTCACAACGTTTCGGCCGATATAATCTCTGGCCTTCTTCAAGTGTATATTGTTGAACTAGGGAATCTTTCTGTCGAACTCTGGAATATGCACAGAATTTCGAATGGAACACTTTATTTAATTCATAGGGGGGGTGGGGGGCGTTTAGCATGCCATCGTTCCGTCAGCCATGATTCCATGAAAGATTCCCGAGTTCGACAAGATACACCTGAGAAAGGTCGGATGTTACATCGGCCGAAACGTTGTGATGATAACACTCAAGATGAGAACAGTAGTCCGAATAATAAAAATTATAAATCCTCATCTCAAAAATTCAGAAACCTAAAAAAAAAAAAAAAAAAAAAAAAAAAAAAAAAACTTGATTTATTCTTTTTTATTCTTTCTAAGAAATGTATTTTGTTGTGTTTCTTTTTTCCTTCTTGTTTTTTAATTTTGTAAAATCTTTTATTGATATTAATTATATCTGTCAGTTTCAATGGCACGCATCACTCTTCGAACAATCGCTCGGAGGAGGTTAAGTAATTACCAACATTCTGTATCAGTCTTTGAATGGTTGTTCTCTGACCAAGGTCATTTAGAAATCCGATCGTTCTCAGATTCAGATGAAGAATGCCTGAAACCTCGACATAAAAAAAAAAACAAACCCAACAAACTCTATTTTTTGTGCAAGTCTGCGTTCCTCAGTCATCCATAACATATGCCGCTTGGTGACAATTTTCCAAACAGTTGGCATCACAGACTAGTTCTTTGTCCAAACCAAATGGTAAACAAAGAGAAAATGGTTACCCGTCTAAAGCGTTAACTTTTAATATGACAATTAAATTCATTTTAATATGACAATTAAATACATTTAATTATTATTTTTTTTTTTTTTAACTTAGTTCACCCCAAACAAGATAAGTTGTCACTGTAGATGTAAGGGTTTACTGAGAATTAGGGTGAAAGTCACGGAACTTCCATGAGCAGAGTTTCTTTCCATGAACCGCCCGTCTGTAGAACACAATACCACGGGGCTGTTTCCCAGCTGACTACAATATGGTCGTTTTCACGACCAATGTAAACAAATTCTTGTTGAACTGTCCTCTTAAGTAATCAAATTCTGCCCATTTTCAACCATTGTCTCTAATCCTCAAGGTGTTGTCTCACCGTCAACTTGAAAAACTCATTAACCTTTTATGCTCGAATGGCCTTTGGGCCTTGATAACTGAAATGGAAATAAGCTACTGGAATAGGAAGCTGTATTACAATGAGGTATCAAAACAGCGAACTGATGGAGAGACCACTAGACCAACATGTCAAACGAGCTGGAACAAAAGAAGCGGGGAACATACATGCCATAATAGTATTTATAGAAAAGACTGAGACTAGCATCATCACGTCTGTGAGAGAGAGGCTGCAAAGAAGAAAAAAGAGTAGGGGCCAATCAAATTACGGATACGTTTCTGCACCTTATCAAGAACCCTCAAATAGGACAGAGATCCACCAGCCCAAATATGACAACAGTGACTCCATACGTGGTCTGATTGTGCAGATAAACAATAGCCTCAGGTGCGAGAAAGTTTTTAGAGCGATGGAGAGAACCGACTTTGCAGAAAGATCTATATATGCCTGCATTAAAAGTTTTTAGATATAATGAAAACAAAAATTTGGTTTTGGTATACCTAATATTATTCTCATTACTTATCTGACATATCTTTGTAATTCTCAACGGTGCATCTCGTATAAGTATTAATACTTATGTTTGTCTTTTTTATTTTCTAGTATTATGTCAATGAACGAGTGTGTCAAGTATTTCCACAATGCTACAAGTAAGTAAATTGCGAAATGGTGCACTATAATTAACAGAAAAAAAAGGGTGAAAATAAAACATATTTACAAAAATAATAACTTGTACCAAACACAAGAAAATTAAATCTTCTATCGACTTGCATAGCTTTTCAGTTTTGACGCTGTTTTTAAGTATTTGTTTTTTTTTTAGATTTTGCATCGTTTCCTAGAAGGCTTGTAAAAAAACGGATTCAAGATGGCACAACCACATATGGTCGAGATATTTGGTATAGGACAAAGTATTTTGAAATAAAAAAGAAATTAAAACAGTTTCAGTAAGTTAAAAGTGTACAGATTGGTCGAAAATTGTGACGGTTATTCATTGTGTTTTTATTTAATATTAGATTTTTCAGTTGTTAAACATATGACATCGAAGTTTCACATCATATAAAATACGACGCCATCTTGAATCCCTATTTTTACAAGCCTCTGACGCAATGATAGAAAATCCAAAAAAACAAAAAAAACAAAACAAAAAAAAACGTCAAAACTGAAAAGCGATGCAAGTTGATAGAATATTACATTTTCTTGCGTTTGGTAGAAGTTATTTTTTGTAAATTTTTTAAAAAATTTATTATCTTACTTGTGGTGCCCTTTAATTCAGTTACTAATCTCATGTCAACTTCAGAAAAATCCTATACTCTTAGGAGAGTAGAAAGTGACTAACTCCGGTTGACTTTCGGCAGCCTCATAACTCTTGCTTTCCTTATTTTGTTCTCTTTAGTCCTCAAATTCCATGAGCAATGTTTTTGACAAAGGGGAAAGAATTGCTGTTTTCTGTGTAAATAATCACTATATATATATATATATATATAGTTTTCAGGTTCGATTATTTCCGATAGGAATTCGAATCAGAGCTCTATGTCCGTTCAAACAGAGCATGAATAAGTTATGAGGTTGAAAAAGACTAGATATACATTCGGATTGTACACATTATAAGTTATTTTGACCTTAACTAGGTCTCCTCGGATGTGTTTCCAACCACAATTCAAACCTGGTCTCTTAACTGTTAAAAATATATATATATATATATATATTTTAGTAATTTATGAAAATATATTTATGCCAATTAAGTTTGAATTGTGGTTGGAAACACATCTGAGGAGACCTAGTTAAGGTCGAAATAACTTCAGGACAAGAATTCATCTAGTCTGGTGGAATATCCAGCTAAGTGAAGAATATTAAATTTTCTTCACCCCAATTAACCACTTAACTATGTCAGAGTTTATCTTTATTGTGGTCTTTTATTTTTGTTTGACCGGATTCCAGGATCAGAATTCATCTGGTCTGGTGGGTTATCCAGCTTTGTGCTGTTACTAGAGGTAGCATCACTTGGAGTAGTTGCACCATTCCTTTTATGAGCCAGTGTATAGCTATGCTTAGGGGATCTTGTTTAGGTTTCGAATATTATTTTAAATATTTGGTCAGGGTTTACGTCTCAGGTGAAATATCCCCGTGTCATGATATCCTAACAAACCTCTGTACAGGGAGATCGGAGACACTCAAAAGGTGGTGTCTAGTAGGCATTTAAACTCTCTCATTTTTTATTTTTTATTTTATTTCAGTTAGTTTCAAGAAATCAAGGGGCTCCTTGTTGGAGTAACACTTGATTTCGTTGATTTAAATTTATATCCGAAGGATCTTTTAAGGATAGATATTGTCACTTTTAGCGCTGCTACCTGTATTTCGCTATAGCTTGGACTTCCAGGGATTGTATCTAAGTATTTTTGAAAGATTTTTTTAAAAATTCGTCCAGTTGCGCCTACCACAACCGGTATAATGTTTATTTCTTTCAGAGACCATGTTGATTTTAAGTCATTCTTGAGGTCCTGCTATTTGGTGGTCTTTTCGCGTTCAGGTCTATTGAGGCCATAGCCGTTCAGGACGGTTCCATCAATAATGAGGGTAGCCTTTTCAGGTTTGTTTCATATAACAATGTCTGGATTGATGGCGTAGTCTTCTATGAATTTGCCCGCCTGTATGTTTTTGTCGTACAACACTGTCACATTTCCGTTTGATATTACGAGTGAAGGTTCATGCTCCCAGATGTTCGATGGTCTGCCAAGCTGCATCTCTCCGCAGATCTTTCAATAGAGGTATTTGCATACTTTGTTGTGGCCGGCAGTGTAATGTTCATCTGTCAGTAGGATCTGCCATCCAGACATTAAGTGACTCCGGCTCTCAATCACTGAATGGCAAAACCTCAGAGTGAACTCAAAGATGTTCTGATAATTCATTATTTTTACATTATTTTTGAATAATAGTACATCGAAATATTGGTTGACTTGATGTCTCTTAGTAGCCACGGCTACTACTTTTTCTTATTAACCCATCATGTCAACCCAATATTTCGATGTACTTGCATGACATTTTTAATAAAATTCGTTGATGAACACATAAAAAATATCCTTTGGTTTTTCCTATTTCATTTCCCATATATATATACAGGGTGGGCAAAAATAAGGGTCCTATTTTTAAAAATTCATAACTTTTTTATTTAATGATTAAAAAA
This sequence comes from Sepiola atlantica, assembly GCA_963556195.1. NCBI lineage: Eukaryota > Metazoa > Mollusca > Cephalopoda > Sepiida > Sepiolidae > Sepiola > Sepiola atlantica. Next base: position 62,619,524 of record OY744550.1, read on the forward strand.
AATTTTTTTTTTTAGAATAAGTAAAGGACCCCTTCCGAAGCAAGCATGAGCCGTATTAGCCCTAAGGAACGTACCCTCATTTAGAAAACATTATTTTTGCTTAAAAAACTCAAAACAGTGTAAAAAACAATACTTTAGTTTTTGTAAGTTTTAAGAAGTGTTTTTCGGCTAAAATTTGTTTTGTTTATTTCAAAAAATCTCGGAAGGGTCAGTCTACACACACATAAAGTTTGGGGAGTTTAACTTTTATTTTGTGGAAGTTATTCAAATTCAAGTTATTCAAATTTAAAGATAGGACCCTTATTTTGGCCCACCCTGTATATATATATATATATATATATATATATATATATATATATATATGCTGCTTCATATTCCTTTCAGATCTCTGACACGTTCCTTGTATTTGCTTAGTTTTTCTGCGTCTGAACTGCAGAGATAGTGAAATCTATGATTTGGCAGTTTCTTTTTCCCTTTAATCAGAGATTATCACGTCTGGTCTCCTTGTTTAGATAATTTCCTCTGTTTGTACCTCCATGTCTCAGAGGATTTTGTGTTTTTCATTTTTCAATACTGTCTTCGGTTTCTGTCTGTACTATTTCTCTTCAGGTTCAAAGTGCAAACGTTTGCGTAGTTCCCAGTGGACTGCCTTCCTGAGGCAATCGTGTTTGTTTTTGGATTCTTTTTAGACTAGTTTGCTGCATTCACTTATGCGGTTTACCATTTCGTCTCTTTGCACACAGTCTACATATATTGCTTTCCTGCGTTTAGTCTATATTATCTTATCATTATTGTTATTATCTTTATTATGATTTTTATTTTTTTATTTTTTATTATTGTTCTGGTTCTTATTATTTTATTGTTATTTTTATTATAGTTTTATTCATTATTATTACTCTTATTATTATTGTTGTTATTGTTATTATTATTATTATTATTATTATTATTATTATGATTATTATTATTATTATGATTATGATTATTATTATTATGATTATTATTATTATTATTATTATTTTATTATTGTTATTATTTTATTATAGTTTTTTCGTTATTATTATTGTTATTTATGTTACATTTTTTTCAAATAAAAATACACAGATTCTACCAACATATCAGCTTTAGAAATGGCCTCTCTACATCCAGCGCAGCTTTTGGGAATCACAGATCGGAAAGGTTCCTTGGAATTTGGTACGGATGCAGACTTCATTTTCCTAGATGATCAACTTAATGTCAATGCGACATATATTGGTTCAGAATTAGTGTGGAAGAATCCTTCAGCGTCGAAATTGACACAACAATACCACTCTGAAAGCTGAAATTTGATAAAAGTGAGTAAATATTCTCTTAACATTTTAGATTCATAACCGTGACAGAAGTTGTCAATCTACATCACTCATTCTCTCGCTGTGTGTCTGCTTTCTTTTGTATCTCTACTTTTCTTATCGATTTCTTTTAACTTAAAATTTTACATGTTCACCTTTAATCCTTGGTGGTTATTTTGACTTACGACTTACATCATGGAATTTCCATTGGATTCTTCAAGTTTATTATTATTTGTATTATTATTATAATATTTTATTATAATTATTTTTATTATTATTATTATTATTATTTATTTTATTATTATTATTTATTTTATTATTATTATTTATTATTATTATTATTATTATTATTATTATTATTATTATTATTATTATTATTATTATTATTATTATTATTATAATATTTTATTATAATTATTATTATTATTATTTATTTGTATTATTATTATTATTATTATTATTTATTATTATTATTATTATTATTATTGTTTGTATTATTATGATGATGATGAGAATAACATCTAAAAGTAAAACAGTAGTCCGTGTGATGGATTCAGTTTATTCACTTTCATTGACACTGTCTCACATCAAGTAGACCTGTAGCGGTCATAAACAAAACCTAACGTTATTGTTTAAATTATAGATGCAAATTCTTAGAATATCCTTAATCTAGAGCCGACTCTTCATGGGATATCAAATACGTAGTTTTGTTTATGATTGTTGGTGTACACCTAAAATATCTCATTTTATAAAATTTCACGATATAAAATTATTTACAATAGATAGGGTTCAAATATAATGGGTACCAGGTGAATTACAATAGACACAAAAAGAGAAAATATTTAATATATATATTTAATATATGGTGTCCAAGCCTTCTATTATTTCGATGTTAAAACCTCTTTTTCAAAGTAAGTCCATATTTAGTCCAAGTCTGTGCCGTTGGTTGGCCTGATGTAACAATATTTAATGTAATACTTTTATTTTATTTTATACTTACTGTTTTTTTCATCGTCAATCAATCATGTTATCCAATCTTTTAATTTTTATCGTTATTATAATAACGATTGTTTATTTGACTGTTTTGAGTAGACGAATAGAATTGTGTAATACTCTAAGAAAGGCTTGATATACGGAAAATAACTGCATCAAGTCGGCATGCTGGAAGACCGAAGCTTTCTTGGGATGACCGTGCAGCCCTGGGGAGTACAAACTTAGATTCTCGCGACCACCCAGCCTGGAGTGGAAGACTTCGATCAAGACTGACAGGCAGGCCCCACCCTTTTATAGAGGACTAATCAAAGGCCTGTTCAAAATAAATCGGATGAAGAAGAAGAAGAAGATCTGCTTCAAACTGTGTCAAGGTTAGACATGGTGTCAGTTAATAGTGGGGAATCCATAAGTTGGCATCACTAGGACATCAATAGACTGCTACTGGCTGATGGGCATCCCATAAAAGTTTTTCAAGCAAAGCATAGAAGCATGGCCATAAAAGATCGGAGTGCACACTTTCCAAAGCTTCCAAATTGGGGGCTCATCACTGGATGCAGTTTTGTTTCATAATCAGGGCAGTTGAGGATGACTATTTTTTTAAATGGAAATCGCTCCAGACAAGGCATGAAGCCACTTGATGTAAGGAGCTAACAAGAACAAATATGATTAGCGCAAAGACAGGAGATGCCTATTGGCCTTAGTATTGAAAAGACTAAGATTATAGGTAGGAGAGAAACAGTCAGCAGGAAGAGAGTTCCACCAGCCTGCAGTTCTTGGAAAGAAGTTACTGAAAAAGGAAGCTGTATTGCAATGAGGTATCAAAACAGAGAATTGATGGTGACAACTAGACCAACGAGTCAAACGAGCTGGAACAAAAGAAGCGGGGAATAGATCACATAATTCTGAAGAAGACATGTCATAATAGTATTCATAGAACAGACTGAGACTAACAACATGACGTCTGTTAGAGAGAGGGTGCAGTTAAGAAGAAAGCGTGTGGCCAATCAATTTACAAATACGTTTCTGCACCTTATCAAGAACCATCAAATGGGACAGATTCACCAACCTCAATATGACAACCGTACTCTCAAGTAGTTGATAGAGTTGGTAAATAAGTTAGACAGGAAAAAAAATGGAAGGGGTTGGGAAATGAATTTCAAAATGGTGGGGTGGGTTAGAGGTGAACAGTATAGTAGCAACGCTTATGTCAAAGTATAGGCAGAAGCTGCATATAACATTAATGATAAATTAATGTATATGCTTATTTCCTGTGTGTGTATATATATAAGCTATAAGACATTGGAGAAGCAGCAGCTGTGTGCATTGACGTATATTGATGTGGGTGCATATTTCATGTGTGTATATATGTGTAAGCTTCACATTAACTCCCTAATTGGAACCTCACCACTGGATGCACTGTAACATCATACCAATGACTTAGAAATCAATGGGAAATCCACGCATGTCACCGTCCTGAACAATGGTACTGTGCATGGCTTAACCCGATTAGGATGAACACCGTTGCAGCAGCAACATGTATTTTGGAAATGGAAATCAATTATTAGTGACAATAGTTCTGTTACTTTTTAGACATTCCTTGTAAAGGATCATGACTTATCAAGGCCAAAGTCCACTAGAGGACACGAGTTAATGAGATGAAATTATTGTCAGTTCAGAAATGAAGAAGATTATGAGAAGATTGATTATATACGGCATATTAACGTTGACACAGTGGTTCCCGTTAGATCACTCAAGTTAAGCAACATTGAGCCTGGTCAGTACCAGATGGGTGACCATTTGGGAATACCAGGCGCTGTATGTAGGAGGATGTCGACATCTTCCTACAAGAACTGCATAAGCCTAATGTCGTCATCTTTCCTAACCTGGATATGCATGCGACTAGAGACCGCTCATGAATTTGATACTCCCGAAGGAAGCTGGTTCAACCCTGCCCAGGCTGAATGCCGTACCAGGTAGGATGGGATGGATCAAGCTCGAATTACTAGTGGGATGGTTCATGACAGGAATCTGTTGACATTGGATTTGAAGACGACCATGTTTTATTCTGCAGGGAAGCAGTCCTGTGGTAACGTGCTCCATAGTGAAGAAGCTCTGTTTGTGGAAATTCCATCTGTGGCACGTGAAGGAAAAAAGGAAAATGTTTTATTTTGGTAATTGTGGTAGCAATACGAGTTCCAGTTGTGACTGTCTTACAAGGAGGAACCAGAGAGTGGAGTTCAGTCGAGCACACTGGAGTGTGGAAATAATGATTCAGTAGAGAGATATGTCACTTCTGTGAGTAAGGGGCTGTAAGAAAGAGAATAGATCATACCCCAACTATATTATGGAGTCGATTTTGAACTCTGTCCAGGCAGCGAAGCGTGTGTTCTGAGTAGCGCCTCCCCAGATGTGGCGACAGTACGCCATCTTATGACGTATCTGAGTTATCATAAGTAACATCAACGCACTATCTTTTGTTGATTTTTACCTTGGATATTAACATTTTTCTTTTTTTTTTTTCTTTTGCAGGTTTTAAATCTTTGAGCCTTATACAGCATTAACGACAATCAACCAGAAATGAAAAGTTGGGGGACAAAGAAGTAAAAATGACAGCCCCTGTATTTTAGAAACGTTTTTAAAAGAATAAAAATTTAACTATGATAATCATGAAGAATATACATATCCGTATACAGACATCCGTACAAACATGCATATGTGTAGATACAAACATCTGCATACATATGCAAAGCATTCATACATCCACATTCATTCATACATGCATATATAAACACATGCATACATATAATCAGATACATACACATGCGTACATATACTCAGATACATACATCTGCATGCACACGCTAAAAATAATTATACATATATAGAGTCATAGATACATTCAGATATATGCATACATCTACATGTATACATATATATACATCCATATACATACATATCAAAATCTGTGTACATATGCAAAGCAACATACATGAATATAAACACATACATACATTTATCATAATACATACATATGCATAGATATATTCATATGCATAAATCTGCATGCAGAGAGAGAAGAATATATACATACATCAACATACATATAGTCATACATATTTTCAAATATGTGCATACGTCTACATGTATACATATGTATATATATATATATAGTCTAATGCATCTATATATTTATATATATTAACATTCCGCATTCATTTATCCATATGTATAAGTACATAAACATGCGTATATACCATATGTATAAACACATAAAACATGCGTATATACCATATGTATAAACACATAAAACATGCGTATATACCATATGTATAAACACATAAAACATGCATATATACCATATGTATAAACACATAAAACATGCGTATATACCATATGTATAAACACATAAAACATGCGTATATACCATATGTATAAACACATAAAACATGCATATATACCATATGTATAAACACATAAAACATGCGTATATACCATATGTATAAGTACATAAACATGCGTATACACCATATGTATAAACACATAAAACATGCGTATATACCATATGTATAAATACATAAAACATGCGTATATACTATATGTATAAATACATAAACATGCGTATATACCATATGTATAAACACATAAAACAAACGTATATACCATATGTATAAATACATAAAACAAGCGTATATAACATATGTATAAATACATAAACATGCGTATATACCATATGTATAAACACATAAAACATGCGTATATACCATATGTATAAACACATAAAACATGCGTATATACCATATGTATAAGTACATAAACATGCGTATACACCATATGTATAAACACATAAAACATGCGTATATACCATATGTATAAATACATAAAACATGCGTATATACTATATGTATAAATACATAAACATGCGTATATACCATATGTATAAACACATAAAACAAACGTATATACCATATGTATAAATACATAAAACAAGCGTATATAACATATGTATAAATACATAAACATGCGTATATACCATATGTATAAACACATAAAACATGCGTATATACAATATGTATAAACACATAAAACATGCGTATATACCATATGTATAAGTACATAAACATGCGTATATACCATATGTATAAATACATAAAACATGCGTATATACCATATGTATAAATACATAAAACATGCGTATATACCATATGTATAAATACATAAAACAAGCGTATATACAATATGTATAAATACATAAAACAAGCGTATATACCATATGTATAAATACATAAAACATGCGTATATACCATATGTATAAATACATAAAACATGCGTATATACAATATGTATAAATACATAAAACATATGTATATACCATATGTATAAATACATAAAACATGCGTATATACCATATGTATAAATACATAAAACATGCGTATATACCATATGTATAAATACATAAAAGATGCGTATATACCATATGTATAAATACATAAAACATGCGTATACACCATATGTATAAACACATAAAACATGCGTATACACCATATGTATAAATACATAAAACATGCGTATATACCATATGTATAAATACATAAAAGATGCGTATATACCATATGTATAAATACATAAAACATGCGTATACACCATATGTATAAATACATAAAACATGCGTATATACCATATGTATAAATACATAAAACATGCGTATATACCATATGTATAAATACATAAAACATGCGTATATACCATATGTATAAATACATAAAACAAGCATATATACAATATGTATAAATACATAAAACATGCGTATATACCATATGTATAAACACATAAAACATGTGTATATACCATATGTATAAATACATAAAACATGCGTATATACCATATGTATAAACACATAAAACATGTGTATATACCATATGTATAAATACATAAAACATATTTATATACCATATGTATAAATACATAAAACATATGTATATACCATATGTATAAATACATAAAACATATGTATATACCATATGTATAAATACATAAAACATGCGTATATACCATATGTATAAACACATAAAACATGCGTATACACCATATGTATAAATACATAAAACATGCGTATACACCATATGTATAAATACATAAAACATGCGTATACACCATATGTATAAATACATAAAACATGCGTATATACCATATGTATAAATACATAAACATGCGTATATACCATATGTATAAATACATAAAACATGCGTATATACCATATGTATAAATACATAAAACATGCGTATATACCATATGTATAAATACATAAAACATGCCTATATACCATATGTATAAATACATAAAACATGCGTATATACCATATGTATAAATACATAAAACATGCGTATATACCATATGTATAAATACATAAACATGCGTATATACCATATGTATAAATACATAAAACATGCGTATACACCATATGTATAAATACATAAAACATGCGTATATACCATATGTATAAATACATAAACATGCGTATATACCATATGTATAAATACATAAAACATGCGTACATACCATGTGTATAAATACATAAACATGCGTATATACCATATGTATAAATACATAAACATGCATACATACCATATGTATAAATACATAAAAAATCTATTCATATATATATATATATATATATATAAAACGTAGATACATATTTGTATATGTATACATAAGGCATACAAATGTATATATACATAAAACATACGTGCAACATCTGTACACATACATAAATATATGCATCTATACGTATACATTAGGGATGTGATACCTCTGCTTTGTTGTAATTCATATAAATAAGAAATCTGATTTCTGTCCTAACTTTATTCTCTTTCTCTCTTTCTTTATCTCTGTCTCGTTTTATATTTTTTTCCTTCCTTCTCCTTGTCTTTTTCGCTTTTTGTCCCTCTCTCTCTTTCTTGGTCTCTTTCTCTTTTTGTCTTTTTTTTCTCTCTCTCTCCCTGTCTCTTTCTCATTCTCTTGCTAATGGCCATGTTTTTTCTTCTTTATTACTTAGACCAAACATATTCATATTTTAAACTTTACCCGCACACAAAAAAAAAAACAAAAAAACTTTGAACATTCTTTTTACATTAAAAGCTTATTTAATGAAGTTAAAAGCAGAAATGAAGTTAAAGCATATCGGTAAATATAAAAAAGGTATTGTAGATTACCCCCCTAAAAATGAGATTCTACTTTTTACATGATTATGAGTGAATACCCTGAAAAACTCTAAGAATAAAAAACAAACATTATATAGTATTTAGAGTGGGAGACCAGTTTCGTATAAGAATTTCCAGGGTCATTCTAGCGTTTTATGCCAGTTAACCATTTTTTTTTGTTTTTTTTGCTATGGGATCTAAACTCTGTGTATGATCTACCTTTTTAGATGATTACGTGTAGTTTTACAAGGTTTTTTTTTTTTGGGGGGGGGCTTGCCACTCGGACTCAGGGTTAGTAATATGGTTATGGGAGGGTTTTTTCTTGGGAGGGGGTACCACTCTGACTTAGGGGTTTATGGTAAAGTATGTATTTTTTTTCAACATGAGAACCCTTCCCCTCCCTAAAAGTGAAATGTTTTTAACTAATTTTTCAACAAAGAAATTCCCTCTCCCCAATAAAAAAAATTTGGACAAAATTTATCTCCCATAGCAACTTTTTTTTTTGATAAACTGCCCTAAAAAGCTACAATGGTCCGGAAATGGAGGATCATTATATGGTAAATTTCACGGGGGGGTTGGAGGCGGTTGGAAAATTCATTTTAATTTCAGATTTTTTTTGCCATTGGCCACTCACATCCCTGATACATACATAAAAACATACATACATCCGTACATATACATACATAAAAACATACATCCGTACATATACGTCGATAAAACATGCATTCATACATCTATACATATACATACATAAAACACACACATATTTGTCTGATGGAAGTGTTCTGGATTGTTGAGATTTATTGACATGTTTCTCGTAAATACAGTCAAACGGAAAGCACTAAAAAAACAATAATAAATGAGTTTACTTACTTAAATCCTGATTGATTTTACTTTGTTTTATTTTAGAAGAAATTAAAATTATGACACTTATTTGCACTGTTTTCACGTCTTAACATATAATATATGATTTCAGATCATATTTTTTTGCACAGAATCCAAAAATATATCCAATCGGATCAAGTTTCTGAAATCTAAGAACATGCCAAAAATTCATAGATTCTGATCTATTTTATGAATACCAAGATTACACCATGCCGTTTAACTCCAAAGTATGCATGGTATGCCTTCTTCACAAAATAATGTAGAAGAACCACATGTCTGCAGATATTAGATAAATTATTAGAATGGTGTTGGAATTTCCAGTCCATTGTAATAAGCATTCAGACCGGAAAAGAGCAAAAAGTAGTTAGTTTGTTTAAATTTAATTGACTAGAATTATGGGCCTGTAGTATATATTAAATTGGTTTCAAGGACAATACGTAGTCATACAATTCAATTAATTTGGCAAAAAATAAAACAAGCATGTTTCAGTTGCTATGTAAGGAAAGGGTGATAGAAATTTACACAGAATATGAATTATTCCCCTTGATGATTTTTTTCCAATTCAATTCAATTAATTTGGCAAAAAATAAACCAAGCATGTTTACCTTGCCATGTAGGAAAAGGTGGTAGAAATTTACACAGAATATGAATTATTCCCCTATGACACAACGATCGAGGCCGACGGGGATCGTGCACCCTGGGGGCGCACTAGTATGCATCTTGGTGATGATGCTAGACCCTACGTAGAAACAAAGTAGAGATATAAGGCTAGTACGTATACTCAACACGAGTCGACCATCTAAACAAGGAGAGAAAATGGCGTCACGTTGTCTGGGTTTTCTAAGAAAAGTCATGTAAAATTGTCAATAGCATTTAAGTCTTGCACGACGATGAGTTTGAACAGCTGGACAAAAGTTGGGCAAAATCTTTTATCACCAACGAAAAACATACAGTCAGATACTAGCCGGGTGGGCAAGCTGAGGGTCGAAGATAGCCATCTAAAAGCTGTTACCATTAATTAGTGCAGAGACCTCCTCCCCCAGCGAGAAAAAGAATAATTGTTTTTTTTTTAGAGAGATAAAGTCTAAAAGAGGAATTCAAATTGTCCGTATCGTGCGCACCACCCAACTCCGAGAGAGGAAGAAAGACAGGGAAAGGGATGGGAGAGAGAAAGAGAGTAATTGCTTTTTAAAAGAGAAATCCCATTTATCTGTTTGGAGAGGTACACCCCCTCCCCACTCCCGAGAGAGGAAGAAGGATATAGAGAAACATGTTGGCGGAAGAAAAGGTATGAAATACACCCTTTCCGTAAGAGAAAGGTTTTTAGATCAGTTCGCCAGAGATTGACGAGGACGCCAGTCGCAAAATCGGCCTGTGTGCCATGCGACTATGCACAAGAAAGCCGAACAAAAACAGACTGCATTATTATTATTTGTTCTGCTTGAATAACCTTGCTTTCACAGAGACGAGAATCCACGAGCCATCATCATCATCTACATCATCCTGACTGGGAGGAAATTCGACATATCTTTTTTTTATTGCCACTACGACGATCATCTGCCAAAAGAGTGTTCACGGTCTGGCAAGATCTCTGTGTAGAGAACCACTACACATTGTTACATTTGATGCCGCGAAACCAGGATCAGAGTGGGGTATCTGTTATACTTGGCACCGCGACCAGGATATCAAACATCTGTGCGTGAGTGGCCGACAAGATACCCATGGGGTCAGAGAAGAGTGTGGGGTACCTTTACGCCCTTGATGACTTTTTTTCAATTCAATTAATTTTGCAAAAAATAAATCAAGCATGTTTCAGTTACCATGTAAGGAAAAGGTGATAGAAATTTACACAGAATATGAATTATTCCCCTTGATGATATTTTTCCAATTCAATTCAATCAATTTTGCAAAAAATAAACCAAGCATGTTTCAGTTGCCATGTAAGGAAAAGGTGGTAGGAATTTACACAGAATAAATTGTTTCGTCTATTAAAATAATTTCCAATGCTATTGATAATGTTTACCCATTCAATTATATATTTATTATTTTCGCTTTTGTTTGAATTCATGTTTAAAGTATGACGTAAATCATGCAGCATAAATCTATGATGTCACGCTAAAGCTATAATTAAATTGTTAAGGTAATGTTTTAAGCTCTTTTTTATAAGAAAGTTCGAATAGGTCATTTGATAGAAGCTCAGATTGAAGGTCTCAAGGTTTCGGTTTCGATTTCCGGTCATGTCATCCGATTTATTTATTGGGGATTTATTATTTACTATTAATGCAATATTCTCCATTTGTAAAAGTAGTTTACATATCTGATATTTCGAAATGAGACAAATTCTGCAATATATTTATTATGTTATAAAATATGTGACTGACAAACGTTCAAAATCTCTATTTATATAAGATGATGATGATAATAATAATACTTGTTGTCACTCAGACTCCAGAGAACACCATCGGTTATTGAGTAAATAATAAATTAATTTTAATTACTATGAATGTAGCTTGCTTCTGATTAGTTGGAAGTTTATGGGTCGACTCCCCATTAATACTGCTGTTGCCGGATTTGTCACATGAAGGAATTTAGTTTTCAAGAAAAGATGCAGTTGGTTATACTCTGTTTTTTTTTTTAAAACAACACACTTTAAAAAATCATTTCTAAAATCAACTTGATGGATTAAAGGATTGAGAGAATGTTTTTTTTTTGTCATTATTAGATTCAAACAAGAATGGATTGATTATAAGTTTGCCAGTAAAAAGAATAAAAAAACAACCCATGAACATTAAGAATATCAAGAAGAAAACAGAACGGACCAAAGAAAATAAAGATTTTTGAATGTGCAAAAATCGTCGTAAAACAGTTATAATGGATGGACGTATGTGAAGAACGATTATATCAGCTAGTATTGATTTAGTATCTAGGTGGACCAGTGCAAGTTAACTTGGCGCGTACCAACAAGGATCATTACAGATGCCGCAAGCATGAACTAAGAGCCATAATGGAACGAATGCATCATACTTAAAATTTTATTAGCAATAGTAGTAGTAATTTTAGTAAAAGTAGTAGTAGTAGTAGTAGTAATTTTAGTAAAAGTAGTAGTAATTTTAGTAGTAGTAGTCATTGTCGTCGTTTTAAGGTCCGCTTTACATGCTGGCGTGCATTGGACGGCTTTAAGAAAATTGACTTTAAGACGAGTCTATCTCTGGCCAGGTCTTTATTTATCTCCCTTTCTCTCAAGTCCATCCTTATCACTTCCTCTCCTTTTTTCCCTTGGCCTTCCCCGTTTCCAACTGAACCAGCGACTTCAACTGCTCTACATCTACTAACCACGTAAGTGAATTGACAAAAAGAAAGCGATAAAACTGACCAACGCAAAAGAAGTAGACGCCATCTCTTTCGATAGAGAAAAACATTTTCATATCTTTATACTCGTTTTAGAGCTGGAGTCTGACACTTTCCACCGACTCCGACTCCTAAAGCAGTAATTTTTCTCTGACTCCTCACACTCCAATACCAAAAGCACAGTGTTACAGTTTCTCTTGCAACCCACCAACTCTGACTTGGTGGTAGTGGTGGTTATCGGTTCACCGTCTATTTTACATGGTGGCTTGCATGTGACGGCTTTCAGAAATTGACTTCCAAACTAACCTATCTCTGGCCAGGTCTTTAGCACTAGTTTACAAATTACGCCCAGAATAAAAACAAACACAGACAGATAGAGACATAGTATAACCATGACTTGTTGAACATGTGTGTGTGTGTGTCGTTAGGGCCTCGTCATTCGTGTCATTACTTCTGAGCTCTATTTCAATCTTTCAAGTTTAGGATATCACCTATCTCTGGCCAGATCTTTATCGATCCCTCTTTCCCTCCGGTCCATTCTTATCCCTTTTTCCCATGTTTTTCTTTGGGATTCTCCTACTAACAATCGTATCATTCTCATATCATTTCTCTCCAACGCGTGTCCTCAACCCTCACTGGCCAGGTTTCACTTCCATACATTTTCACACAGCATACACATGCCAGATAGACTCTTCCCTTGGTCGACAGTGGTACCGCTCTGCTGGTTAGTAATGGCAGAAGTTCCCTAAACTTAATTCATCCACTCCTAACTCTTGCAATCACACTAGCACCTGCTCCACCCTGTGCTCCAATGGTATCACCAAGGTAACACAACTTCTCAATAGCTTCGCCATCCAGATATACTTTGTAGAATACTTTAAAAGAAGAGAAATACCGTTTCAGTGAGAATGCAGCTTTGCTTGAAAGAAAAAAAAAATACTGTCAGTTCCTATAGGGTTAGGGTCAGCCAGAACCATGCATAGACAGACCTCTTGGAGCCAACACATTTTTTTTACGGTTGTATTTAGATACCGTCAGTTCATATATGGTATCCACTTTATGATCGAAAATGATGTTTTTTAAGCCTCTGATAAAATGTCATCTAAGAATCGAAAGATTTTTATTAGCTTAGCAACCATACGACTTTCAGCTCAACAAAATACTTCACCGAGACACAGTCATTGCAGATAGTTTCTTTAAAATCATTCCTTGTGCTGGAAATTTACTTTTTGATCCGGTCGCCAAGCATAAAAAGATCAGATTTTTCAACATATGGAACAGTAGAGACAAGACAAGACACCCCAAACGTGATGAACCAGAGCCTGGATGTGAGAAAAAAAACAAGTGCACACTAGAACGGGTGTGTTTATGTGTATCGATCACGTGTGACCAATGTGCTTTGCTATCCATGAAAGTCATATTTAATAGAAGTTGACAAGTCGTTTTAGCGCTTGAAGGACTAAGATCCTTGGTCCGGAAGTCAGTATTGAAAACGGTGTTGTTTGATAAATGTATATTGCATGACACAGATATGGTAACAAACATGTTGCATGGAATAGGATGTCACCTTAGAAGAGTATACCACATAAAAAAGTTCTAGTGGTGAGCACGTTGTTTCCACCAACAGCGACCATCTTTCCTTTTCTTTTTTTTCTTTTTATTTTATTCCATCATTATCTCATGCATATCTCAAGCGCACAGATTTAGAAAGATCTGGGACAGACACTGCAAGGTATATACATTCTGTACTGAAGAAATATCCAGTGTATATGAAGAAGTTACTGCAAGTGATCCAACACTGCAAACACTCATAGGATATACAAACAGATGAATGACCATCTTAAGAGAAATACCATACTCTTAGGGGGGTTCGGAATTAATTACAACCCGGAATTAATTACAACTCGAAATTAGTTACAACTTGGACTTAATTTATCAATTTTATTTGTTATTCAACTAATAAATCTAATTTTATTTCTTTCATTTGCAAAATTATATTGTACGAATTAAAAAAAAAAGTTTTATTTCATTTTATCATCAAGAATTTGTAAAGTCGTATATTAATCATATTTTTTAAAGAAATGTGTAAAGTCGTATATTAATCATATTTTTTAAAGAAATGTGTAAAGTCGTATATTAATCATATTTTTTAAAGAAATGTGTAAAGTCGTATATTATTTAAAGAAATGTGTAACGTCGTATATTAATCATATTTTTTAAAGAAATTTGTAAAGTCGTATATTAATCATATTTTTTAAAGAAATTTGTAGTATATTTTATCATTCAAGAAAATTCGTAAAGTATATTTATCATATTTTTTTAAAGAAATTTGTAAAGTATATTTATATTTAGATTTGTAATTAATTCCGGTTTGTAATTAATTCCATCACCCCTCTTAGGTTCTATTCGAGAATAATTATCCCCAGAGAAGTACTCTAAAAAAGTTCATACAGGATATTTAAATATATAAAAGTGTAGAACCAGAGAATGTGTGTATGGGCCAGGCATAAATTCCTAAATCAAAGACATGGTAAATATTGCATTCTCGCTTACCTTCTGCTTACCTTCGCCGTGGGTACCCGGATTTCGTCTAGTGGTTCGGTGTGTCTCGTCTTTCAGTCGTTATCGATAACACATGGATTTCGGGGTTTAGTTTTAGAAGATTCATTTAACAAAATCATAGACAGAGATGTAGTGGTTTTCTGCATGGGAGACAGAGAGAGAGAGGGAGAGAAAGAGAGAGAGAGAAAGAGACAGAAAGAAAGAGACAGAGAGAAAGAGAAAGAGAGAGAAAGAATTACTGAGGAAAGATATTTGAGCCATTTTTCACCACTGCTCTCCCCCCGGTCCCAGCCTACTGACATGGACCAGGCCTTTTCACAACTGCCTCGGTCAAGAGTCAGAAACGAAGAAGTCGGCCAAGCCTCCCACCGTCATGACGTCACTTCTGACTTTCGTTTTTGCTCCTATCCCCTTTTTGGAGTCCTCCTACTCTCTGCACCCACCACTATCTAACATAAATACATGTTCTACATGCATTGTTTACAGGATTCATCAACCAGCTGCAACCCTCATGAATAATGAAATACCAGTTACTTCATAGACAAAGGTTGTAAACAGACTTATTCCATCTTTATGTCAAATCTTACCTAAATAACGTAAACTATACTTCAGCATCCACAAAACCCTAAAATCTTAACCCTAAACCTTGTTTATTTCACTATTTAATAGTACGAAATGTATATCTTAAAGACAGGCTTAGATCTGATGACCTCAGGGTAATATTAAATCTGGAGAGTATAGGGAGATGTGTGCAGAACATGAGACTTTTATGATATGTACACGTGTAAAAAATGGATGAGAGTTCTTAGGTCAGTAGATGTAGAACAGTTAAGGTAGCAGGTCCAGTTTACAGGAGAAGGTTAAGGTAAACATAGGAGGAAGTGATAAAAATGAACTTGGGAGAAAAAAAGGGATAAATAATGACCTGGATATAGATAGGTTAGTTTTGGAAGTCAATTTCTTAAAGCTGTCCAACACATGCCAGCATGTAAAACAGACGTTAAATAGAACATGATCATGATGCTGCTGCTGCTGCTGATGATAATGATTGTCCTACATCACAGATGCTGCTATTTTCTCATATATGTACACAATTAGTTAATATATTCTATTTTGTTTCATTTTACTTCAGTCGAAGTTCTCGGAAATCAAGGGGCCCTTTCTTAGGGTTAACACTTGATCTCTATATGAGATATATAGATATTCGAATATTCCATTAAAGTTCTCCTTTATTTCTCAAACGTTGAGTTAATGAAGAAATGAAGAACATTTATTTTCCTCTCCCCAATTGACAAATTAACTATAGTAAAGTATATCTTTCTTTAGTCTCTTAGACAAGAATTCATCTAGTCTGGTGGAATATCCAGCTGAGTGTTGCTACTTGATGTAACATTATTAGGAGAAGGTGCACCGTTCCTCGTATGAGCTAGTGTATAGATGTGTCGAGGGGTATCTTATTTGGACTTCGGATACTATGTTATTTTGAATATTTGGTCAAGGTTTACTTGTAGGGGTAAGTATCCGCATGTCAGGTTGTCCTGACAAACCCTTGTACAGAGAGACCGAAGACACTCGAGGATGGTGTCTAGTAGGTAATTCAAACTCTCCAGTAGGTAATTCAAACTCTCCTAATAAATAGGAGCACAAGTGTGTCGCGCTTGTCTCCTTAATCTTTACTATGAGTTGTAAAAGGAAGAAACTTAATTGTTCATTAAATTAATATAAAAGTAATAACAAAATTAGATATATTTACGGATCTTCTAGATATGTTAACTTTTTTTTATTATTACTTATATTATAGTTGTAAAAAGTATATAGAGTCGCTTTTAACAGTAACAATACGCTAAAAACAATGTTACTATGCACACGTGTTATCTTGTCCAAAGTTAAATTCTGTCAAAGTTTAATTTTTGTGTGTTTGTGGGGCGGTGATGTGTGTGATGCCTCCAGAAAAGATTACTATCAACAGTGCTGTGAAGGCGTCCTTAGTTTTATTTTGAGTCCCATCACCCAAGACGTTGTCGATAGAGTTATATAGAACCGCTTTGAACAGTAACAATATATTACAAAAAAGTTGCTTCTGCATTTTGGCAACGAACCAAATTTCTTTCCTTATTTCTAGAAGAGTGAATCGAAAAGGGGAAATAATTTGATTTTTTTTTACAGGGACTCATAACGAAACGATTATATTGGAATTTTTTTCTCACAGAAAACCGTAACACAGATGGAGAAGCAAAAGAATTTGTAAGAAGATTCATTAAAAACAGTATTTTTGTAATAAAATACATTAAAGAACGGTATTGAAGTGGAAATAAATTAAATTTATTTAAGTAACTTTAACATCACATAAAATACTTTCCATATGAAGAACATATTTATAAAAAAAGTTTTACACTGGGTACAATTCAACTATCTGTGAGCGAATACTTCACATATAAAGTACATATTTATAAAAAAAGTTTTACACTGGGTACAATTCAACTATCTGTGAGCGAATACTTCACATATAAAGTACATATTTATAAAAAAAGTTTTACACTGGGTACAATTCAACTATCTGGGAAAGAATACTCCCATATAAAGTACATATTTATAAAAACGTTTTACACTGGATACAATTCAACTATCTGGGAGAGAATACTTTCCATATAAAGTACATATTTGTAAAAAAAGTTTTACACTGGGTACAATTACAAAAAAATCTAACTTTTCCTTATCTCTAGTTAGATATAGAATGTCTTGAAGATTTAACGCTTTGACATCCATTTTCGGAAAATTAAGAAAAGAATTAAGACAGTTTGAATTGTCTCCCTTTCCGAAAAAAGTTCTAATTATCTCCCCTTTCGATTCATTCTTCTCGAAATAAGGAAGGGAATTTGGTTCGTTCCCATAATGCAGACCTCCCAGCTGAAACAAGTATGCACATATGTAACCAAAATGTTTGTATAAATACAAAGATTGTACTATATATATATATATATATATATATATATATATATATTACATCGGTGTATATTGTTGAAAAGAAATACAAAATATTTATTTAAAAAGTATACATTACATTTTTCAGATACGTACCATAGTTTCATTGATATGGGTAGACATTTACTGTTTAGAAAAAGCTCTTACAGCCCATTATTCAAAGTCGCATAAGATTTGAGATAGGTTATACGTGCTTTTGCTAAACAGTAAAAGTTTATCCATGTCAATGAAATCATGGAACGTCTGTAGAATATGTTGTCGTCCGAAAACACCTTCTTGTTGTCTCTCTTCCTGGGGCACCCCCTCTTACCTCCACCTTCACTGGTCTCAATCAGGAACTCAGCCAACAAAGACAATACAGCATTACTTATACCCGCCATTTTTGGAGTTTAATAGAAATCTCGCGAGATTCACGTCCGCCCGACGAGATTACGGGTAGGCCTTATGTTTTTATTTTTCCACTACATGCCCCCGTGATCTTAAAATCACATCTCACCTCGCATAGTCAGCCATCATGTAACGTATAGTATTTAAATAAATAATTTGTGTATATATATATATATATATATATATATATATATATATATATATATATATATATATAATGTGTGTTTTTTTTTTATAACCACATATCACAAAAAACATTTATAAGTGGTAAATCATCAAGTATTTCAGACAGGCCATTCATGGCTTACTGGTAAAGCACCTAATTACAGTCTTTGTGGTCACGTTTTCGAATCCTGTCATAGTCAGCCATGCTGATGAGCCGCTTTGTCATTCTATCTGTGTGTCTCTCTCTGTATATCATGTGTTATTCAGAATTGCGTGATCTATTCCCTGCTTCTTTTTTTCCAGCTCGTTTGACTCGTTGGTCTAGTGGTCTTCATCAATTCGCTGTTTTAATACCTCATTGTAATACAGCTTCCTATTCCAGTAGCTTCTTTACAAGAACTGCAGGCTTGTGGAACTCTCTTCCTGCTGACTGTTTTCTTCTTACCTTATAGCCTTTGGTCTTTTCAAGACTTTGATCAATAGGCATCTGCTGTCTTTGCAATAATCATGTTTCGTTCTTTTTAGCTCTGTACATCAAGTGGCTTCATGTCTTGTCTGGAGCCCCCCCCCCCCAATAATAATCTGAAAGCAAAAACCCCAAAGCAAAAAAAGTAGAAATGATTTTAAAAATTCATACATTAAAAATTGGCTTTTAATCACAGGATTAATCTTTCATGTCATATCTGTGTTTATTTATAATTCCATATATTTTCCTTTCTCATAATATTATACACTATTGTATGCCTTTTTTTTTCGAGGATATACACTCGATAGTATCACAAAACATCACCACGTTAACTTGCACGCGACAATTGTGATACCGACATTTGGCGTGTATTTATCCTAAACATTATTTAATTTAAGGCGTTGCCCACAAAGGGGAGGCGGCCTGCAAATCTTATTATTTGGTCAATGCACGCCACACAGCGTTATTCGTCTTTAATAAACACTTAATCATCTAGGTTCTGTGCGATATGAAATATTGAGGATTAGCAATTCAATGGCTTCACTAATTAAGGATCTGCAAATTTAAGATTGCAATTAGGCAATGGTGTACTGACGCAGAGTCATGGACTCGACCAAATTAATAATCACGCCCTTACTTTCTTCTTGCAAAATCCCACCGTTCAATAACTAACTGTCTGACAAAGTGAGAAAAAAATAGTACAATTTTCAGTACCAACTCTAACGATTTTCAGTACCAACTCTAACGATTTTCAGTACCAACTCTAACGATTTTCAGTACCAACTCTAACGATTTTCAGTACCAACACTAACGATTTTCAGTACCAACACTAACGATTTTCAGTACCAACTCTAACGATTTTCAATACGAACTCTAACGATTTTCAGTACTAACTCTAACGATTTTCAATACCAACTCTAACAATTTTCAGTACCAACTCTAACGATTTTCACTACCAACTCTAACGATTTTCACTACCAACTCTAACGATTTTCAGTACCAACTCTAACGATTTTCACTACCAACTCTAACGATTTTCAGTACCAACTCTAACGATTTTCACTACCAACTCTAACGATTTTCACTACCAACTCTAACGATTTTCACTACCAACTCTAACGATTTTCACTACCAACTCTAACGATTTTCAATACCAACTCTAACGATTTTCAGTACCAACTCTAACGATTTTCAATACCAACTCTAACGATTTTCAATACCAACTCTAACGATTTTCACTACCAACTCTAACGATTTTCAATACGAACTCTAACGATTTTCAGTACCAACTCTAACGATTTTCAATACCAACTCTAACAATTTTCAGTACCAACTCTAACGATTTTCAATACCAACTCTAACGATTTTCAATACCAACTCTAACAATTTTCAGTACCAACTCTAACGATTTTCAATACCAACTCTAACGATTTTCAGTACCAACTCTAACGATTTTCAATACCAACTCTAACGATTTTCAATACCAACTCTAACGATTTTCACTACCAACTCTAACGATTTTCAGTACCAACTCTAACGATTTTCACTACCAACTCTAACGATTTTCAGTACCAACTCTAACAATTTTCACTACCAACTCTAACGATTTTCAGTACCAACTCTAACGATTTTCAGTACCAACTCTAACGATTTTCAGTACCAACTCTAACGATTTTCAGTACCAACTCTAACGATTTTCAATACCAACTCTAACGATTTTCAGTACCAACTCTAACGATTTTCAATACGAACTCTAACGATTTTCAGTACCAACTCTAACGATTTTCACTACCA
>OY744550.1:62645627-62650627 GCA_963556195.1 Sepiola atlantica
CCTACAGACAACGTTGTTTCGGGATTACGTCCTCATCAGTGCAAGAAGTGGCAGTTTCAGGCGGTCAGACGAGTTCGAACGCAGTTCGTAGATTCAGAAGAGAATCACGATCCTACGCCGTAATCCATTAGGCCAACAGAAATCACCACAGCAGGCAGGGTTCAACAATTAAGATTTATTAATCTTAATGGGGGCCATTATTTTGAATATTTTTTTATTAAATATTAAAGTGTATTTACCTACAGACAACGTTGTTTCGAACTTACGTCCACATTAGTGCAGGAAAGGGTGGTTTCAGACGGTCAGACAGGTTCGAATGCAGTTTGTAGATTCATATATATATATATATATATATATATATATATTTAATATAGTTCACCCCAAACAAGGCAGGCCACCACTGTAGACGTAAGGGGCTACTGGTGAAAGTTTGGGGGGGGGGGTCAACCTAAATTGGGAGCTGCGCAGCCAGATGTCTGTTTACATTAGTTCCAGTGTCCAGCAGCAAGAGGAAAGAAACTTTTGGAGTAGAGGGCTCTTCGGCATATTAGGACCTCCACAGTGAATGGATGGGATTTAGCAGATTGTTGGGTTGGTCTAGTGAATTTACGTTGTGGGGGCACCAGAGCAGCAAGTTCATCAGAGCACAATCCATTGAAGTACTTGTAAAACAAGCACAAGGATGCAACATTGTGGCGATGAGACAGAGGCTGGAGCTTGGTGGATAGTGCGGAACCTATCAAGTTGGTGACTCTTTTTTAGACCTTGTCTAATAGGGAGAGACTAGTGGATGATGCACCAGCCCAGATGTGGCAACAATACTCCATGCATGGGCGGATGGTGGCTTTGTAGACATACAGGATAATGTCCTATGTGAGGAGTTTACTAGCACGGTAGAGGGATCCCACCTTCTTTGCGGCAGCCTTGGCAATGTCTTCAATGTATTTATTACAATTCATGTTATCTGTGAAAGTTAGACCGAGGAGTTTGAATGATGAACTCTCAGGTAGGGTGTTATTTGCCATGACAATCGGTGGTTGATGAGGTTCCTTGTAGTAATTGAAGGAAAGTAGCTTTGTCTTTGCGGCATTAAAAGTTACCATTAACTTATGACCCCATTCCACTACAGACTGGAGGTCATTTTCTATAGATTTAGCCATTGCCTCAGATATGTGCGCGTCAGTTTTGCCCACATGACAAGAGTAGAGCGTGGTGTCGTCAGCAAATATTCCTATCTCAGTTTCAATTACATTAGGAAGGTCATTTATGAAAATCAGGAACAGTAGAGGTCCAAGGATGGATCTCTGGGGTACACCAGTATTTATGTCATGTTGTTTAAATGAACGGCCATCGAGGACAACCTGGATCTTTCTTTTTGTTAGGAAGGATTTAATTATATTAAATATTTGTCCAGTAATACCATATGAGGGCAGTTTTAGGAGAAGCCGTTCATGCCAGACCTTGTCAAAGGCCTTGGATATATCAAGCGCTACTGCCCTAGCTTCACCTGCCTTGTTCAGTGTATGATATATGCGTTAAGCGATGACCGTTAGGATATCTGCGGTAGATCGTGCTTGTCTAAATCCGTATTGATGATCAGAAAGAAGTTTAGCATTAACGAGGTGCCTGACTATAGCAAGATTGATTAATGATTCAAAGATTTTAGCAAAGATTGGGAGTAAACTGATTGGGCGGTAGTTTAGAGGATCAGTTCTATCTCCAGAATTCTTGAAGACTGGTACCACAGAGGCAATTTTCCAACTATCAGGGAAACAAGATTCAGCAAGGCATTTGTTGTATAGTTTGGAGAGGACAGGGGCCAGCTCAACAGAGCATTTTTTTCATTATTATTACTGGTATAAGATCATGCCCACAGGCTTTGGAGGTGTCAAGATTTTTTATGATGTCTCTGACCTGAGATGAGTGATGACCAGGTTCTGAAGTGTGGCTTCAGTCTGCAATGGGAATTTAGGGAGCGCGTGGTTTTTTGAGTCCAAAGTGGAGTTTAAGGCGAAATGCTGGGAAAGTAGTTCAGCCTTATCAGTTGCCGTGCAAACAACATCGTCATGATTTGATAGCGGGGAATTGTCGATTGTCCATTGTTCATCACACTATTGTACATTTTTCAGAAAGCACGAGTACCTAGTTTCTGTGACTGAATGCGTTTTTTGGTTTTCTCTATATACCTTCTCCTTGCTTCATTTATCACTACTTTGCAATCATTTTTTGCCTCTATAAAGTTCTGTCTATTCGCAGTTGACTTATGGTGGCTGAATTGTCGAAATGCCTTCTGCCTCTCAGCAATAGCAGCTGCACATTCTGAGGTGAACCATTGAGAAGAGTGGGGTTTGCTGAAGAATATTCGCGTGGAGACATAAGCATCAATGCCTGCTTTGACCCATTCGGTTAGTTCATTTGCACACTGATCAGCAGGGAGTGAGAAGATTTCACCCCATGGGACGTCGCTGATGTGATCCCTGAGGGATTCAAAATCAGCCTGCTCATAGTTTCTCGTCGTTTTGAGCAACAGCTCATTAGCTTTTGGACGAGTTTTTAAGGTGATAAGTATCATTACCACAGGTAGTGAGGTCGAGAAATGAGGTGGGTCGGAAAAGTAACAGTCTGTGAGAGGTCGTGAGCTGAGGAGAAATTAAAAGTAGAGTTGCCAGCTGCATCAGTAACGCTGGAGAATCCCAACCAGTCACGGTGGTGTGCATTAAAATCCCCAAATACAAGTGAGAGTGCCTTATCTAAGCTTTCAGAGACATAGAGTCAATCAGGGTAGTCCTGGGTCGAAGGAGAACGGTATAAGAAATATAAGTCACTAAGTCTATTATGTGAGGTCAATCTAAAGCACATGTAGGCTTGGTCATCTGATTCTTACCTATGTTCTCTAGTCAAGGGGAGGGTGTTCCAAACATAGACTTCTAGTCCGTGCATATGTTTGTCAGTCCTTACAGTAGAGTGGAAGGTAATCAGTCATGTCAAAGTGGTGAGAGGGAATTGAGGATTGAAGGTTCGTTTCACTTAGTGCTAGGATATCCGGGGAGTTTGTCAGGAGAAAATTTTATACGTCGTTAATGTTGGTTCTTAGTCCCCGGATATTTGTGAATGCGAACCTCAAGGGTGGAGACGATGTTTTTAGTTGGATATCTGGTTTAGGTTTGTTTATTTTATTTTGTAAATTCATGTTTGTTTGAGATAGAGTTGGGAGGGAAAAGTGGATGCTTGTTTGGTGCCAATAAGCTCACGCAACTAGTCCATTAGTCGTGACGTGGTCCATGGGGGTTGTGGCCTCGGGAAAGGCCACCGGGGATAACTGTAGGGTCCCTTTCCATGTGCGACATGGCATGTACAGTTACCCACGATATTATGCAACTGTTGATGGAGCAGCCGTTCTTAGCGCTACCTAAGAGTTAGGGCTCCTAACTATCAGTTGGAAACAGCAACCAGACACGCTGTCTAACCTGTACCCTCAACCTGTCGTAACAAGAGCCAACCAGACTAGTCATGTAAGACTTAGTGACGAAAAAAACTTTCCCCAAGTTGCCCAGAAAGAGAGACGGCGTCCATTGCCCTAGTCAGGAAACAAGGCCAAGCACTAGGTGTCTTTAGAGGCGCCCCAGTGCTAGTACCTCTGCGCCTGGCTAATAGACAGAGAAGGAGTGCAAAGGCCGGGCGATAGGCAGGGCCCATCTACTCCTTAAGCAATTGTAGGTTTGTAAACCGGATATTTGTTCGAGATTCCAGCTCTAAGAAGGTTGTCGATCAGGACTAAGGAGGCCTCCCTCCTCAACGGTTTGCTGCCAAGACGTAAGTAGTTAGTAGCAAGGTTTTATTTTCAGAGTTTTCCTCTTAGATGGATGACCAGACAAGGTCTACGGGTCCAACACTCCGAGAGAGGATAGCCAGCGCCCGTGTACTAGTCGGGTATTTCCGAGCCCCCGCAGGTAAAACTAAAATTTCTTCCACATATGCACATTTATATATACATGTATATATGTAGATAATAAGTTCACTGTACACTTATCATAAATTTGAAGATATGTTTCCCTCTCACAAGTTATTACAGATAAGAGATAGACAGCCAATAGGGTAGCAACTGAGAAAAACTAGTTAACTATTTATACAATGAAGGCGATGGAGAAAATAGGGTAAATTGAAACTCAAAATAAAATAAAAAACACAAATAAATTTGATAACATGATTAGAATTAATAAAATTAAAGATAGAGATAGTTCAGAAATAAAAAATTAAGAACTTAGCTTTTTAAAAATTTCACCCATAAGCTTTAGTTGTAAATTCTGTTCTCCATTTGCGGTCGGTGGCAGATATAAATGTGTCTCTACTCGTGGTTCTTTAACTACGTCATGCTAGTGCGTTTGGTTGGAACTACACCTTCCTTTTTTAACTACATTTGATAATGGATTCATCGCCGCCCACCCCTTTTCTTCTCTTTCAACCTCGAACGCGTTGACCCCTCTAAAACCTCGCAGAATATTAGCAAGAAAAAAGACAGGCAAATAAAGATTTGTGCAACAGCCAAAGGAAGCAAAAACCGGGAACAAAAATTTGTTTAACTAAGTAGTCATCGCAACGTTAATACATGGATTATTTAATACAGAGACAGTTCAGAAATAAAAAAATTAAGAACTTAGCATTTTTTAAAATTTCACCCATAAGCTTTAGTTGAAATTCTGGTCTCCATTCGCGGTCGGTAGCAGATACAAATGTGTCTTAACGGTGGCTCTTTAACTACGTCATGCTAGTGCGTTTGGTTGGGACTACCATACATATATATATATATATATATATATATATATATATATATATATATATATATATATATATATATATATATATATATATATATATATATATATATATATATATATATATATATATATATATATCACAGAATGTTCGCGTTTTGTAATTTTCTTAGTAATGTACTCAATGCGGCGAGCAAGCTTTTGGATCTCCGGTGGTAGTTGGTATAA
>OY744550.1:62658127-62683127 GCA_963556195.1 Sepiola atlantica
CCGACGGTAGCTTTGTTGCTGTCGAACTGAGATATGGTTCTGTTCAGTCCTAGGAAGCCCACCCTCCCAGGCTTGACCTTCTCTTTATTTGAGAAGGGGTTAGTTTATTACTATTCGACTGAGGCGCTCCTACTGGGGAATGCCAACGGGGCTGCTCAGGCACTTTTCGTAATCCAGAGTACGATTATCCTAGTGCGCTGGCTTATCAACTTAGCACCTGACATTGTGTCTAACCTTCCCCAAAAGGGTGGGGGTAAATACTATGAAAGTGAGAAGTTAGAATTACTAAAATAAAAAAAAATAAAAATAAAAAAAATAGGAAGGAACCAATACAAGAATTAAAATGTTCACATGCATTTTTTGTCAACCAGGTGGCATTATAGTATTTATATAAGTTCGGCAAGTATCCGGATAGATTGCAAGTCCAGGGTAAATCAGCTGGTAGCGTGGGTGGCTAAACACTATTGATCGATTCCTTTATGCGGCCACAGGTGTCAACAAGGGTCTGGCTCCCGGGGGGTGGGAGGAGCTGGAGGTGCGGTCTGTGTATTTTACGTTTTTGTCAACGTCAGTCAAGTTCTCTTTGATGTCAGTTTTACGAATAAAAACAGAAACTGTGTCCCTATTGCAAAGGCGGTCATCCGGCCAGGGGTTCTTTTTTTTTGTTTTTCCCTTTATCTTTTAGTAACCGCGAATATTGTTTGGTTGAATAATAGTTGAAGCGGAGGTTAGGGTTAGGGTTAGGGTTAGGGTTATTCGAAACGGGGTGAGGTGGGGGGGACCCACAAATGAAATCGCAAACCCCTCTCCCCATAGCCCTCCTCCCTCCTTTAAAATCTTAAACATTTTCCTTTGTTCATTTCTTTTTTTTTTCTAGAGGGCTTCTTCCGGACCGGATGCGAGATTACAGTTGTAATATTACAAAAATACACCCCTTTTCATAAATATACTACACATTGAATATTAAGGGTTATTTAGAATACTCTTTTAGCAATACGTATCGTGTACATTCTTTGATATTCACTGGACTACCCGGAACCCGTTGGGTCAGTATTTATTATATCTATATACCACTAAAACTATATATATATATATATATATATATATATATATATATATATATATATATATATATATCTTTGAAAGAAAAAATATTTTGTGGTGTTGATTGGGCTCCTGAACGGAATGCTTTGGTAAGCCTTCAAAAAATCAAATATAAATGCTCTGTACCCTGTAATCGAGTATCATCGAGCTTTTTTCATTGGACTAATCCCGGTCTTCACTGAATAATCTTTTTTCTAAGTGAAAAATCCAAATATATATATATATATATATCACTAAAATATATATATATATATATATATATATATATATATATATATATATATATATATATATATATATATATACATATATATATATATATATATATATATATATATATATATATATATATATACATATATATATATATATATATATATATATATATATACATATATATATATATATACATATATATATATATATATATATATATATATATATATATATATATATATATATATACATACATATATATATATATATATATATATAGAGAGAGAGAGAGAGGTGGGAATTGTAGTAAATATGTTAAGAAGGCTGAGGGCAATGCAGAGTGCCGGATTGGATATAAGCAATGGATCATGGGCAACACATGGTCTCAGGTACACACAGGAAGAAATGGAATATTTTTTTACAATGGTGGTAAGCGAGCGAGTTCTTGCTGTAAATGTTTTACAGGGAGAAATCAGAGATTGAAGCTCAGTTGAGCACCTTCCAGGGATAGAGTAGAGAAGACTAGTAACATTATTTGCGATGATGATAAATGTCAGCGAGGAAATAACTGTAATGCTATATATATCACTCACACTCACTCACTTTCTAGGTTTATCGGCTAAGTTCCCTTTGATAAGAGGTTAGACGTTGTCTGGCTGCCCTTATGCTAAGTATCCAGTGCTCACGGTTGTCGGGATTGTCAAATCTTGGATGGTTCACCAACCCCTAATCTCTTCCTTTTAGACAGGGTAAAAAAATAGCCTCTAATCTAATGGGTCCCACACTGTCCACAAAGCTCCAGCCCTGTCATATCGCCTCAATGTTTCATCCCTGTGCTTGTTTTACAAGTACTCCAATGAAATATGATCCGACGAATTTGCTGCTCTGGTGTCCCCTAGACGTAAATGTTGCCGACCAACCCGATCAACAGCAAAATCCCACCCCTTCACTATAGATATTCCCCAGATGCTGGAAAGCTTTCTACTCTAATAGCTTCTTTCCTCGAACTGCCTGGCTTTGGAATTCCCTCCCTCCTCCCTGTTTCCCTGACTATACCATCATGCAGAAATGTAAATGTCACGTGTACAAACATCTCGCTGCACAACTTTCAGAGGTGGCACTGACGTAGCACAAAACAGACTGACATAGCTACTTCAACGAGATGTAGTGAAAAAGAAAAATGTAAGTTATCCTCTTCTACAAATAGTATGAACGTAAAACCCTCTTTGCAATTTATATTGTATCCATAAAGGCAGAACAATATAGCAATAGAAAAACATTCCATTGACTTATGAGAGGGAAGCTATCTCCAAATTTTCATTATTGCGACTCAGAAAACATAGTGTTTCTTTTGTGGGGTTAGGGTTAAGGTAAGGGTTAGGTTTAGGGCTTAGGGTTATGTTTTAGGTTTAGGTTGAGGGTTAGGGTTTAGGGTTTAGGGTTTAGGGTAAAGGTAAGGGTTTAGGTTTAGGGTTCGGGTTTAGGTTTAGGGTAAGGGTAAGGGTAAGGGTTAGGGTTTAGGATTAAGGTTAAGGTTAAGGTTTAGGGTAAGGGTTAGGGTTTAGTGTTTAGGGTAAAGGTAAGGGTTAGGGTTTAGGGTTAGGGTTTAGAGTAAGGGTTAGGATTAGGGTTTAGGGTCAGGGTTTAGGGTAAAGTGAGGGTGGGTTTAAGGTTAGGATTAGGGTTTAGAGTTAGGGTTAGGGTTAGGGTAAAGGTAAGAGTAAGAGTTAGGTCTAGGGTAAGAGTTAGGGTTTAGGATTAAGGTTAAGGTTAGGGTTAGGGTTTAGGATTAAGGTTAGGGTCTAGGGTAAGGGTAAGGGTTAGGGTTAGGGTTTAGGATTAAGGTTAGGGTCTAGGGTAAGGGTTAGGGTTTAGTGTTTAGGGTAAAAATAAGGGTTAGGGTTTAAGATAAGTGTTTGAGTTAGGGTTAGGGTTGGTTTAGTGTTAGGGTTAGGTAAGGGCTAGGATTAGGTTGGGGTTGAGCTAGGGTTAGAGCTAGGGTTAACATTTAAAACAAATTCTTTTTACTTTTTATTTATTACTCAGTTTGTTTTCTGCTGTCTGTCATTATTTTCGTTTTCCTTTACTGTCTTTCTGTTTTCTCTGCCACAGTGCCTTTTTATTTCTACGTGTGTCAGCGAAAAACACCAATTTTTTGACAGGATCACAGGTAAATTTAGCCTGGGCCTGGTGATTCCATATACACCAACCAAACCATGATAAATGACACCAAACAAAAATAAAAACCATAGTGCTGAAAAGAAAGTTATAAGCGTCATTATCGACAGGTGCTCCTCGACATCCAAGATGAAAAACCCTGTAAAGAAGGGGAACGTTGTCCCTATCTTAGACACAAAATGAATTAACAAAACCTCTTTACAACAACAACGAAAAGGGGTTTTATTCACAAAGGTTACCTATACCGTTTGGTATGGGTAGAAAGAAACTTGGACAGTGTCCGAGAGAGGAAGAGGAAATTAAGAGTTCTTAGAGCTGCCTGATGGTCTGTCAGCAACTATCTTCAGGTGAAGATAGTATTTGCTGTGAGCGTCCAGTGGACAGGGGCAGGAGAGAGAGGAGAGAGTGAAAGAGAGGGAGTGAAAGAAGTGTTTCCTCGTTGCTTGCCGGGGTCTCTCTGGGGACCGCCATTGATTCCTAAAGGGGCTGAAGGACATAAGGAACCCATTTGCCCTGCAGGCTGGTTGGTCAATGTGTGACCAGCTCACTCAATAGGGACATTTTTCAGAGGGAGAAAATAGGTCTGTTTATGACCGCTACAACCCAGTCGGCATCCTGCGAATGTTGCCCCTTCTTATTTCAGATACCAGAATACCACAAACAACAGCTGAATAAAAAAACAAATCATCAAGACAATGAATGTCGAAAGTGCATGCTATTATGAAATAGATGAACACTTAAAAGTTATAATCCATAATTCCTGTTGTAATCGTTTTGGTCATTATACATTTATAGACATTGATACTCTCACCTACACCCATCTTCTCCATCCTACTCTTTTTCTTTCTCCTTTCCCCTTCTTGTTCTTGTTCTTATTCTTGTTGTTGTTGTTGGTAGTGGTGGTGGTGTTGTTGTTTTTGTTGTTGTTGTTGTTCTTCTTCTTCTTTTCTTTTTTTTCTTTTTCTTTCGTTTTTTTCCTTTTTCTTCTTGGTTGCCTTCTTCTTCTTCTTCTTTTTCTTCTTGGTTGCCTTCTTCTTCTTCTTCTTCTTCTTCTTCTTCTTCTTCTTCTTCTTTTTTTTCTGTTGTCAACAACAACAACAACTTCTACTACTAATACAAATAATAATAATAATAACGATAATAATAATAATAATAATAATAATGATAATAATAATAATAATAATAATGATAATAATAATAATAATAATAATAATAATAATAATAATAATAATAATAATAATAATAATAATAATAATAATAATAATAATAATAATAATAATAATAATAATAATAATAGATGAAGAAGAAGGAAAAGCGTTCCGTTTTTTTTAATGGGTTTTGTCTGGGTGGAGTGAGAAATGTTCAACAAAAAAAAAAACAAGACATTAAAAACGTTCTGTCTGAAAGACTTGACCTAACCTCTAATTTGTCCTGCATTATTTTTTCGTGTTAGGAATAATAAACGCCTTTTTTTCATAAAAATATACTTTGTTGTGCCAATAAGTATAGTTTTGCTGTTCGTTTGCCACTGACATATTTTTGTTGGGCGTTTGGTGTGAGTGTCCAACAATCTTTTCAAGAGTCGCTGCCCACCGATCAATCACGTACAAGTTCGAAATATCTTTCCCATCGGTCAGCCGCGCGCAGTCGCAATTAAATACCAGCCGAATGGTTCGTCTTGACATCATTCTGGCAACATAGGAATGGCATGATCTATCAGACCCTTTTCTGTCGGAATGAAGTATGGCTGTTTTAGTCCTGGAAGTTTCACCCTCCCAGGCATTACCACCTCATTTGCGAGAGAGTTGGTTAATTGCCGACAGTCTGAGGCGCCCATACCTGGGGATGCTGACGGGTCCGTTCATGGTTATTTTTTTTTTGTACCCATCCAGATTTCCCTCTTGCGGAGCTGGTTTTCCCACCTTCTGGCCTTGTGTCAGATTTTGCGGCAGTTGAAAGAAAATAAACAGGATCAGCGTCTGCATCCTTAGAAAATTGACCCCCAGTCTGTATTAGAGGGGGGGGGGTAAAAATTGAAAAGGTGGTCACATTCAATGCCACTAAAACAAAGATCCTTTCCTTTAAAAACTATAAGCTCACACTTCACTGGCTAAAAAAAAAGGATTGAGAACCACTCGTCTACCAGATCCTTTAATCCTCTATAAGCAGCATTCCTCTAAAGATATTTGATACTAATATTTAATATTAAATATTTAATATTAATAATTATTAATTATTAATATTTAATATTAATTTAGTCAAAATTTGCTTTTTCCAAATCCTGCATTGAAAGTACACTGTGCAGTCTCGTAGTTTCCAAGAAGAAAAATAACTTCTCTTTTTGGAAGCGAACGACATTGCTAAACCTGAACCCTAACCCTAACCCTAACCCATAAATGTTAACCCTAACACTAACCCTAACCCTAAACCCTAACCCTAAACCCTAACCCCTAAACCTTACCCCAAACCCTAAACCTTACCCCTTACCCTAACCCTAACCCTAACCCCTAACCCTAACCCCTAACCCTTACCCTAAACCCTAACCCTAAACCTTAACCCTAACCCTAACCCTAAACCCTAAACCTAACTCCTTACCCTAACCTTAACCCCTAAACCCTAACCCTAAACCCTAAATCTAACCCTAACCCTAAGTTACGGTAGAAAATGCCATGCCTGGTGTCAAGGCATATAGTTTAAATACGGTTAAGCGACGTCGAAGAAGAAAAATAACTTCTCTTTTTGGAAGCGAACGACATTGCTAAACCTGAACCCTAACCCTAAACCCTAACCCTAACCCTAAACCCTAAACCCTAACCCTAAGCCCTAACCCTAACCCTAAACCCTAACCCTAAGCCCTAAACCCTAAACCCTAACCCTAACCCTAACCCTAACCCTAAACCCTAACCCTAAGCCCTAAGCCTAAACCCTTACCCTAACACTAAACCCTTACCCTAACGCTAACACTAACACTAACCCTAAGCGCTAACTCTAAACCCTTACCCTAACCTAGCCCTATAAAATCTTGATCGGTTTCTATACATTCTGTGATAATTTGCGATTGTTGCAAGAAGAATTGCCATGCTTATTGGCCTGCGAAATGATAGCAAATTTGTTGGGCCACCCTGTATATTTTTTTCTTTTTACTTAAAAAAACAACAACCAAACTTTTATTATCCAGTGCGGAAACGATTCTGTTTGAGTTCATCGATGCTAACAGTGAAGCTGGAGACATAGACCAGTCTTTTCATACATCCTCATAAAAAGAACTCACATGCTGCTCAGTCTTGCATGACGTTGTGTGAATATATTCCACACCGAAAAATGACTTCTCCCTCGGATTGAACCGCATGGCTGATCTGAAACAGAATACAAATAAAACATTAAATACAAAATTGTGATTTGTTTCTCGACATTCTGTGAAAATTTGGGATTATTTCAACAAGAATTGCCAAAATTACTGGCCTGTGAAATGATAGAAAATCTCTTGGGACATCCTGTATTTTTCGAATAAATTACATTTAGATCATTGTGTCGGTGGATCATTAACGCAAAAGTTTAAGTACAGTAAAAACAATAACAGCAAGAACAGACGGAGTTGGCCAAAACAAATACACGATAACTGCATCGATTACTCAATTTTTAGATTATTTAAATTTAATCATCTCCACCAAGGAAGTAATGAGCTCGGTTGAGTTTTTTTTTAATTTAACAGGGCCGGCGGGACAGTTATAAAAGTGTGTGTGTGTGTGGGGGGGTTCTCCTAAAAAGTGTGGGGGGCGGTTAAACACATGCATATCAACTTAATTATTGATGACCGTAAAGTAGGGGGGGGTCAAGTAAAAAAGTGAGGGGGATTGAAGCCCCCCCCCCTGCCCCCCCCCCCCCCCGGTGCCGTCGTCCATGTTTAATCATCTCCACCAAGGAAGTAATGAGCTCGGTCGTTTTTTTTTTATTTAGTTTTGTTTGTTTTGAGTGTGTGTGTAAAGCTTAGCGTCTGCATCGCTTGACCACTCGTCACCAAACTTGGTCAAAATATCGGTCATAGTTTAACTTACAACTGATTTAATTTTGCGGTATTTAGGTCAACGGTCAAAGGTCAAAGTCAAGGTCGCGGAAAATGTGAATATCACACTTTTATAAATAACTTTTGTTTTGTTTACGGTAGAGACTCGCTACTTAGCCCGTCTCATAGCAAATTAACACCTACATTATATATTTATACATTTTTATACATTATATATTTATACATTTTTATACATTATATATTTATAAATTTTTATACATTATATATTTATACAATTTTATACATTATATATTTATACATTTTTATACATTATATATTTATACAATTTTATACATTATATATTTATACATTTTTATATATTATATATTTATACATTTTTATACATTATATATTTATACATTTTAATACATTATATATTTATACATTTCTATACATTATATATTTATACAATTTTATACATTATATATTTATACATTTTTATACATTATATATTTATGCATTTCTATACATTATATATTTATACATTTTTATACATTATATATTTATACATTTTTATACATTGTATATTTATACATTTTTATACATTATATATTTATACATTTTTATACATTATATATTTATACATTTCTATACATTATATATTTATACAATTTTATACATTATATATTTATACATTTTTATACATTATATATTTATGCATTTCTATACATTATATATTTATACATTTTTATACATTATATATTTATACATTTTTATATATTATATATTTATACATTTTTATATATTATATATTTATACAATTTTATACATTATATATTTATACAATTTTATACATTATATATTTATACATTTTTATACA
Source organism: Sepiola atlantica (assembly GCA_963556195.1). Lineage (NCBI taxonomy): Eukaryota > Metazoa > Mollusca > Cephalopoda > Sepiida > Sepiolidae > Sepiola > Sepiola atlantica. The sequence goes on from OY744550.1 coordinate 62,666,509, forward strand.
TTATATATTTATACATTTTAATACATTATATCTTGATACATTTTTATATATTATATATTTATGCATTTTTATACATTATATATTAATACATTTCGCTCTGACCGTGAATATTTCGATCATGGTCGAAATTTTAACGGAATTTTAACTTTCAATTTAAAAAATAAATTGGACGTAACGATCTTATACTCTTCAGTAACAGTAGCCACCATGCAAAATTTTAGCCTGATCAGATAAATAACTTATCAACGTTTCCATGACAGAACGCCGGGAATACTTCATAGAATATGGAGAAGCAATACCTAAAAATACCTTGGTCCATGCTTACGTTATCAGGCGGGGCTATGCAGTCTAACGACTGATTTACGTTTTTGTTAATACTAAAACTCGGACAAATTAGCTTTCTTGATTTTTCAGTAAAGTTTTACTTATATATATATATATATATATATATATATATATATATATATATATATATATATATATATATATGTTAGATAATGTCCCTATGGGGATGGACGCATCTGTTGGAGTTCGGGGTTGACTTGCGCGATGTGTGACGAGGTCGTCTCGTGCAGGTTTAGTGCAATGTTGTTCTCACGGTCGCGGTGACGGGTGACGAGATCTTGAGTTCAAAAGGTTAGGTCACACCTGCGTGTTGATCACGAGGTTTCGTGACGTCACAGTTTTCCCCCATGAGAAAACGAGATTGAGATTCAACAGTTCTCGATTGGAAGCCGACAGGAGAACAACGATAGTCATGTAGCTGTTACAAGCTGAGGGATTTCGAATCCCCCAAAGTGAGAGCCAGAGTGAATCTCCAATCTTCCTTCCTTTACAAATAGCTAAATAGTTAGGAATTTACTAGCGTAAGCTCTCTCTCTTCTCCAACGAACTTGCTCAGTGTCGACTAGCGAGATAGTAAATAAAATGGCTCTGAATTAAAATAAGTAAAAGCCTTGTCATATTTTATTGTGCGTAAAGGATTTGATTTCAGCCGACGAGGAAACCGCCCGACAAAGTGACAGAGATGATAGCAGTCGAGACACAAAGTAGGCGACAACGAAGGCGACAAGGTTAGTACGAATAGTTGCATACAACGGCGAGGCAATGGAGAAAGAGAGAGAGAGAGAGAGACAAGGTTAATACGAATGTGAAAATATTAAGCGGATGCGACAATATTAAGCGGCCGTGCGAAGGGCAGGGCCTAGAATACAGCGCTAGTGTGAATTAACCACGAGTTTATTCAAAGTCAAGCATCATATCAGGTTTCCAGTATAAACAAAGAACAGGGTTAAAAAAAACATAGTTTGACCGCCCTGGTAAATGAACTCCCCATCTCAATTTCAATCGATCCGAAATCGTATTTTGGTTTTAATTGTTTTCGTATTGACCTTTCTGCCCTCGAATGTTAATTGCAATTTAGGTCATATCGTTTTTCGGTCCAAATGAAATATACACTTTTTGTAAAAAATTATTATCATTTTTTTTTCGCTTATGACACGTTGCTCTCTCATTGTTGTTCTCGTGGCGTGATCTTATTGGATGCTGACAAGAATTCGCCCCCCTCCCCGTAGAGGTCGGCACATTCTCAATAAAAGAGTAGAGAGAGAGAGAGAGTCGAGACAGAGTTAGTTCCCCAGAGACAGACTTGGGTGGCCACCGAACGAGCGCGTCGACTATAGTATTCTCCCCATCGTTTTAAGTAGACAAGTTAGTTCAACTTATGACTTAATTAAGAACTTGCAATCGTAAATGGATCCGCATACGCGCAGAGAGACGACGAAATAGTTTAACACAAAAGACATTTCATCAAAAGATAGATTTTCAATTCAACGTTAACAAATTTCTTCCTTTAATTGTTTAATAATTATTTAATACCAAAAAGACTTCGCCGATGTTTGTTGAATTATTTCTATTGTTGATTTGTTCTGCTTGAATAACCCTGCCTTCACAGAGACGAGATCGACAAAGCCATCATCATCATCATCATCATCATCATCATCATCATCATCATCATCATCATCATCATCATCATCATCATCATCATCATCATCATCATCATCATCATCATCATCATCATCATGACCTAGAGGAGATTCGACCGACATCTTTTTTTATTGCCACTACGACGATCAACGGCCAAAAGAGTGTTCACGGTCTGGCAAGATCTCTGTGTAGAGAACCAGAAGCGTGAGCACAGATACACAGACGACGAGCGGGGTACATGTTTATGGCAGGCTCCGTGACGCGGAATAGAGTGGGGTATCTGTTATACTTGGCACCGCGACCAGGATATCAAACACCTGTGTGTGAGTGACCGACAAGATACACACGGTGTCGAAGAGTGTGGAGTACCTTTTACAAATGGTGCCGCGACCCTATGATCAGGGTACTTTTAATAGTGCCTGGTAACCTCGGGAAGAAAAACAAACAAACAAAAAACCACGGGCACAACTAACATTTTTTTTACTGACAGAACACTTAAAAAAAAATAAGAAAAAAAAATCGGAAGGGGTATCGGTCAAGAAAAGAAAAACAGTTTAACGGGCATCCAAACTCGTGTTGAAAAAAATAGAAAAATTAATAGACTGACAGAAAAGAAAAAACCCACAAAAAACCTGTTTTTATTTTTGTGAAAGACTTTGAGAGCCGGCCGGGATCGCGAACTTTAGTCAATTGACCACAAGGCCTGGACGAGCAAATAGATAGGAAATGTGATCGGATTGAGGCCCGATGTGAGTGTCGGAGATACCACTCTAAAAGACACACTTTTTCCACAGAGGTGTCTTGAACCGAGTGCAGATATAGTGCTTAAGGATAGAACGGCACCTAAAATAAAAATCGTGTGCTGACCATTAGGTTATATGTTTTGAAATAGGGGTTTCTGTTGTTCCCCGTAGTTCGCGGAAATGTCCGCCAGTTAGAAAAGGACCATCGGTTGTAAATCGATGCTATGGAGTACGAGTGTACGGTGAGTGTATGTTTATGTGTTGGTGTGAGTGCCCCGGGGTCAGAGGTCAGACCGTTGTGGGTTCAGTGGTGAACTGATCAGGTGATGGGGCGGTGTCGCCCGATAATGTTATGACGGGGTGGCCACGAGAGCCGATATTGATCGTAAGAGAGATTTCCTTACATCCCAGAGATTACGTCATGGGCCGAGGAGCGGCCGGTTGAAGAGGTTGGACTTTGGAGGTCCAGCCGTACTAATCCTTGGTTCTGATGAGACCCGCGGAGGGGTGTGGTAAAATAAAAATCTTAGGATTGTTTTCTTTTGTATAGGGAGGGGAGGAATGTTAGATAATGCCCCTATGGGGATGGACGCATATGTTGGAGATCGAGTTTGACTTGCGCGATTTGTGGCGAGGTCGTCTTGTGCAGGTTTAGTGCAATGCTATTCTCACGATCGCGGTGACGGGTGACAAGACCTTGAGTTCAAATAGTTAGGTCACACCTGCGTGTTGATCACGAGGTTTCGTGACGTCACAGTTTACCCCCTATGGGAAAACGAGATTGAGATTCAACAGTTCTCGATTGGAAGCCGACAGGAGAACAACGATAGTCATGTAGCTGTTACAAGCTGAGGGATTTCGAATCCCCCAAAGTGAGAGCCAGAGTGAATCTCCAATCTTCCTTCCTTTACAAATAGCTAAATAGTTAGGAATTTACTAGCGTAAGCTCTCTCTCTTCTCCAACGAACTTGCTCAGTGTCGACTAGCGAGATAGTAAATAAAATGGCTCTGAATTAAAATAAGTAAAAGCCTTGTCATATTTTATTGTGCGTACAGGATTTGATTTCAGCCGACGAGGAAACCACCCGACGAAGTGACAGAGATGATAGCAGACGAGACACAAAGTAGGCGACAACGAAGGCGACAAGGTTAGTACGAATAGTTGCATACAACGGCGAGGCAATGGAGAAAGAGAGAGACAATGTTAGTAGGAATAGTTCCTGCAGCAGGGAAATGCGAATCGAGAAACGACATATCGTCCCATTATTGGCGATGACGTTCGTTCTGTATCAACAAGGAACAGTTCTACGACGACCAGAGATTCCGACACAACGTGTTAAAAACCTGTAAATGTAACATATATATATATATATATATATATATATATATATATATATATATATATATATATATATATATATATATATATATATATATATAAAATATTTGTTATTGTTTATTATCTATGTACGTATACGTTTCGTCCTTTTTCAATCGGGACTCATCAGCATAGAGATATGACTATTCACTACCGGTCATGCGATTCGAAACCCCGGACCTCAAGTATTTTTCAACTCCAGTCCGACGTCGCTAATCGCTGGGCCAATTGTAAACAGCGAATAAACTATGATAATTTTAACACTTTAACGGCGGCTTTGACGTCGAGGCATTCTACTTCTATTAAGGGAAGGAATGATGCATTATAAGCAAGTGACGTCATGCTGTGTTAATACTACCAATTACAGTGCTCTACTTTCAAGGAGCGACAAATAATATATATATATATATATATATATATATATATATATATATATATATATATATATATATATATATATATATATATATAAGGTTAATACAACAACAAATATTAGAGGCAACTAATATCTTTAATTAGTGAACATCCGGATAAAAATAAAGCTCAATATACTGGATAGAGCATTAATAGCAATAGATAAAGTGAAAGAATGAAATAAGGTGCGAATCAAATTTTATTACAATTCAATGTTCAGGCAAAGAACTTTGCCTGAACATTGAATTGTAATAAAATTTGATTCGCACCTCATTTTATTCTTTCACTTTATATATATATATATATATATATATATATATATATAATTTCATATGTTAACTACCATATCGCAAAATGGTCCTTGAGTGTAGTTTTTTTAAATAGTATTATCAATATTATTATTAATATTATTATTGTTATTGTTATTATTGTTAAAATTAGTACTATTTTAACATGCAAATTACCATATAAGGGTTATGTTTTATTATTATTATTATTATTATTATTATTATTATTATTATTATTATTATTATTATTATTATTTCATCGTAGTCTCAACCTTTGAGGTGTTTTTAGTTGGAGTTTTCTTTTTTTGAACATCAAGTCAATTCCCTTGACTGTAGATATTCAAGCTGTACACTAACACTTTTTCCATTCCTAGCAGACAAGCCTTTTGCAGAATTGGAAAAGAAATTGTCTCGTCAATCTGTTTAAGCCATTTATGGTGACCTTTTTATGGTTTCAAGTGTTCCAATTATAACGGGAATCACCTTGACTTCTTTATATTTCCATAATTCCTATTTTAGATCTTGATATTTGTTCCCCGTGTTCTTTCTCCTGTACTCTAGTATCAAAGGGGCAGGCTATATTAATCAATAAGCAAGTTCTCTAGTTTTTGTTTAGAAAGATTAAATCGGGTGTTGAATGTTCAAGAACCTTATCAGTTTGTATGCGCATGTCCCAAAGAAGTTAGACATTGTCGTTCTCCTGTACCACTTCTGGCTGATGCTCATACCACTTACACTTTGCCTGAACATTGAATTGTAATCTAATTTGATTCGCACCTTATTTTATTCTTTCACTTGATCTATTGCTATTAATGCTCTATCCAGTATATTGAGCTTTATTTTTATCCGGATGTTCACTAAGTTTGCATATATTCCAGTTCATAAAGTTTGCATATATTCAAGTTCATAAAGTTTGCATATATTCCAGTTCATAAAGTTTGCATATATTCCAGTTCATAAAGTTTGCATATATTCCAGTTCATAAAATTTGCATATATTCCAGTTCATAAAGTTTGCATATATTCCAGTTCATAAAGTTTGCATATATTCCAGTTCATAAAGTTTGCATATATTCCAGTTCATAAAGTTTGCATATATTCCAGTACCTGAGCGATTTTGTCATTTCTCCATTATTTATACTGATGTTGTGCTAGCATTGGGCATGCAGATACAGTATGCGCTAAGGTTTCTTCCCTTTCATTACACAATCGGCATGTCGTTGATTCTGCAGTTTTATCAATGTAATGTTTGATGGACCTAGTGCAGGTGGCTTGTTCCTGGGCTGCCATTAAGGTGATCTCAGTAGATCTTTTGAGATCACCCCTGGCCAACCAATTCCCGCTGTCATTATCTCTAAATGCAGTATTCTTAAAGAATACACTATGTAGTTTCTTTCCAAATCATTTTAACCCTCTCTCTTGTAACTTTTGATTCTTTTTCACCCCAGTTCTTAGTATTTCCTCTCTTTTCACTTCACGAAGAAGAATCTCATTACTTTCAGAAACATATTTATATAGACAACCTTCTTTTATATTCACAACATCATCAACACCTCGACCATCTTTCTTTCTATGTAGATACAATCGATCTGCATCTCCTTTCTTTGCAAAAGCTCCATAAATTGTAAGCGTTTTCCGTGTTTTGGTATCCAAACATTTTAGTTCATCTACATTCCAGTCAAATATACCGGCAGTATATCGAATGATAGCTAATGCTCTGGCATTGATAGCATAGATTGTATTTCGACTGTGGAGGTGTAATTTAAGAATACTCCTTACTCTTCTGTTATACTCAGTTGTGAACTGGTTTTTCATCATCATCATCATCATCATCATCATCATCATCATCATCATCATCATCATCATCATCATCATCATCATCATCATCATCATCATCATCATCATCATCATCATCATCATCATCATCATCATCATCATGTATTCACAAGGAGTTCTCACACAGGCAGTAATCAGTAATTGCTCACTGATAATGACCGGTGGTGTTCCCTGGAGTCTGAGTGACAACAAGTCACCCCAGATTTTCAGTGCTCTCCACCTCTTTTGATAATTACTGCAAATGAAATTGTGTTATCACAACAGAGGCTTACCATCGATTTCTCGGTGGTAACGACTATTGGCCTTCCCTGGGATTTAGATGGCAATAAGCCTCCCCAATATTCCAGTGCTCGGCGCACTCTTCAGTGGAGGTCTGGTTAGTGCTATCCCTCTTCGGTCTTTCCATCCTCCTTGATCCTTCACGACTGTATTGTGTGGTATCAGCCAGAGCTTGTGCGATCACATTTTTGGAGGGAGGAGGGGGTAGTTTATGACATTTTTGCAGTTTCTCTTCCTTGAGTTCTTGTGTTGCTCTTTATGTGATTTTGTTTTCTTCCTATTGCACCTTGCATGTGATTGGTTAGTCTTCCGCATTCAAGGATTTTCCTTAAGATGTCAGCTGTTTTTATCATTGACGTCCGTTGTATGGCCTCAATCTTCCCTTTAGTTCCAATTTCTCTTAGTCTTTTTTCAAGTTCTTCAGAACTGTTCCTAGTGCTCCTACGATTATTGGTATTATATTTAGTTTCTTCATACTCCACATCCCTTTCAATTCTCTGTATTGGCTTCGTTTTCTGTCTCGTTGGTATTCACCCTGTGGTCGGCTAGGACGGCAACATCTACGATTTGGCAGGATTTTTCTTTCTTGTTGACTATTATGACATCCGGTCTCCTTGCTTGTATGAGTTTATCTGTTTGCACCTCCATGTTCCAGAGGATTTTGTGTTTTTCGTTTTCAACTACTGTCTCTGGTTTATGCTTGTACCATTTGTCCGGCTGTTCGAAATGCATTTGTTTGCACAGCTCCCAGTGTACTGCTTTCTCCACGCAGTCATGCCTATTTTTGTATTCTTTGACTACCAGGGGGCAGTTTTCGGCATTCACTTATTATGTGATTTACTGTTTCGTCTCTTTGTCTGCACAATCTGCATTTACTGTTTTCTTGGGTTTTTTAAGCTTTAATGTAGTTTGTCCTAATCACATTGTTTTGTGCAGTCGTCAGTAGGGATTCCGTTTCTCGGTTCAGGTGTCATTTTCTCAGCCATTCCCAACTATTCTCGTGCGTCTCTTCTCTTGTCATTCTTATGAAACGCCCATGTAGTTGTTTTTCTTCCCACTTTTCTTTTCTTGTCTGTTTCTGTCCGGTCTCGGTGCTTCCTAAGTTGTTCGTTGGGACGGTGTCTCTTGCTGCAGTGATCAGCCTTTCTGTGTTCAGCTCTTTTTTAGTGTCGTCCACACGGTGTTCTATACTTACCAGTCCTCTTCCCCCTTCGTTTCTCTTCGCATAGAGTCTGTCTGTATCATTTTTTGGATGTAGTGCGTTCTGCATAGTCATTAATTTTCTAGTCCTCTGGTCAAGGTGCATGAGTTCTTCTTTAGTCCAGCCTATTAATTGTCCAGAGTATCTTATTAGTGATACTGCCCAGGTATTTATTCCTTTGATTAGATTTCTGCTATATAATTTTGTTTCTAAGAGCTTTCTTGTTCTTCTCAGGTATTCTTTTCCAATCTTCTCTTTCATTTCTGTTGATTTGATTGTGTCTGCTTCCAAAACTCCCAAATATTTATAGCTCTCTTGTTCATCTAGCGCCCTCATCTGCTCTTGGTTGGGTAGTTCCATGCCCTCAGTCGCCCCCAGCTTTCCTTTTTTAATCTCTAGCAATGCACACTTTTCCATTCCGAATTCCATTTGAATGTCCTGACTGAAGATTCTTGTCGTGTTTATCAGCTTTTCCAGTTCCTTTTTGCTTTTTGCAAATAGCTTCAGGTCGTCCATGTACATGATAAACAGTAGTGGTGATAGGGAGTCTCCTTGGAAAATGCCTCTCCGTCAAGTGTTGTCCTCCAGCTGTCAGGTCTAATCTCCATGTTCCTATTGCTTTCTTGATGAGATTAATAATCCTGTCGGGTATCTTGTACATTTTAAGCATTCAATTATTCATGCTTGAGGGATTCTAGCATACGCTTTCTTGTAGTCAATTCATGCCATAGATATGTTATTTTTCTTGCTTTTAACTTCTTTCAGGATCTTTTGATCTATTTATAACAGATCATGCGTCCCTCTTCTCCTTTTCTAGCATTCTTTTTGTTCCTCGGGAAGTAGCCCACGGATGTTCAGGGAATGGTAAATTTGCTCTCTCAGTTGTGATGTTAGGATTTTCCACATTGTCGGTAAACAGGTTATTGGTCTGTAATTGCTTGGGGTCGTTCCCTTCTTGGCGTCTTTGTGTATGAGCGTTGTCCTTCCTTTGGTCATCCACTCTGGTATGTCTGTTTTATGGATACATCCTCTCAGTTTATGTGCTAGACTTTCATGTAGGGTCGTGAATTTTTTGAACCAGTACGCATGTATTCCATCGTGGCCTAGTGCTTTCCGGTTTGCTATTTCCTTTAGTGTTGTCTTAATAGTTTCTTCATTTATTACTGTTTCTGTTCCGTCTTCAATTTTCTGTGGTTTATCTTTCATGTTTTTCATCCATTTAGAATTTTTGTTGTGATCCCGAGCCTTTTCCCATATCTTGCTCCAGAAATGTATTGTTTGTGTCGGGTCCGGTTGTTCTGTTGTTGTTCTTTCTCCGTTTACGTTTTTGTAAAACTGGCTTTCATTGTTTTCAAAGGTCCTGTTCTGTTTGTACTGTTCCGAGTTGTATCTGTATCGTCTCAATCTTCCTTCTTTTGCTGCTATCTTTTGTTTTAGTTCTTCATGTTTCTTATTTAGTCTTTCCTTGCTATTCAGATTTCTGCTCTTCCATTGTTTACTGTCTCCTTCATCCTGTTTACGGTTTTAGCTTCCTTTTGAAGTTTGGTGATCTGGATTTCCAGTCTGATCTCCCATCCAGATTTCGTTTGTTTATTCTTTTGGCCAGTCTGTTTTTCTCTTTTTAGTTTCATACTTACTGATTCCCCCCGCCCCCCGCATATATCAAGTTGTTTAAGATTGCGATAGTGTCTGTTAGGATGTACGCGAGTACTCTGTTTACTTTCTCTGTTTCAACTTTTAACTTCTTCCAATCTCCGTTCCTTAGGGATGGAAGTTTTGTTTTGTTCTCGGACATTAATCGTTTGATGTTTTCCACTTCTCTTGCTTCTTCCCCAGATAGTTCTATAGTTTCGTCGTTTTCGCCCCCTTCAGTTTCCATGTTTATGTTTTTCCCGTCTTCTTCCTGGGAGTTTTCGTCAAGTGGTGTGTCTTGATCTGTCACGCCATTTATCTTTTGTTTAATTTCCGTTAATCCCATCTCCGAGAACCATCATCTCTTGAGTATCTGTCTTGCTTGATCTGCTATCCTTTGTGCCGTTGTATGGTAGTCAGTAGAAATGTCCCATAGATCTTTCATTCGTTTCCGGTATCCTTTTTCTGTGGAGTAGCGGCTTTCGTAGTAGCATTCCATTATCAGTCTGTTCTCTTTTGTGGTCCATTTCTTTCTATGGCTTTTTGATCTGTTATTTTCATTCTTGAATTCTTGTGTTTGGTCAGTGTCCTTGTCATATCTGGAATTTGATGGGTTACCTACCTGTTTTTTGTCCGTGATTTTGTTCCTGAAATTAAAAAAAGCCAACATGAACATTTAAAGTCTCGAGCATACCGATTGAAGACGTCTTTTTGGTAGATATTCGAATGCTATATTTATTGTGAATTTTAATGTTAACTAATAACTTGCTTTTTTGTTCGAGTTGAAAGTAATTGAAATCCTCCCAAAAAGTCACGTGAGAGAAAAAAGGTTCTCGTTATTTTTTTAATCTCGACCGAACGTTTGATAACTTGGCATCAATTTATCAGACAAACATGGAAGGTGAATCTATCGTTTTTCATATTATTATTTAAGAGTATCCTATAAAACTTATACTAAGTAATTAGGTAACACCACCCCCCCACACACATATATATATATATATGAATTTATATATATATATAGCGCATGGGTAGTGACAACATATTTAATATATATATATATATATAGAGAGAGAGAGAGAGGGTTGGAGATTGCACGATATATATATATATATATATATATATATATATATATATATATATATATATATATATATATATATATATATATATATATATATATATATAGTCTAAAGAAGCTTTGAGTTATTTTAAACAAAAAGATAAAAAAGGAAAATGCAGTTTAAATTCCCACAGAAACTAACTAAATCCAAAATAGTGCAGACTTAACATTCGTTGGAAAATTCATAAATAAATAAAAATATATAATAGTAAGTAAATAAAATAAAAAGGGGGATTAAGTATCTAACAGTGAAACAAAAACAGGAGACCTTAACGTAAGCATCTAATATTAACACGGGGATCATCAGCTGTTTACCATGTAACTGTTTCGGAGATTTAAAAACAGGACAGTTATATGCATGGCTCTACATGAAAAATATTTTTAATTAATTTATTTTTAAATTTATTTATTTTATTCTTCGTAAATGTGTCTTCATGTATGTGTGATAGTGCACCTTGAACTTCATGAAAAAGAGAGAAACACTATCCCTGTCACAGGATCACAGGTAAACTAAGCCTGGGCCTGGTGTTGCCAAAAGCACCAAGCCATGATAAATGTCTACAAATAACCACCGTGGGACTCAGAAAAAGATCTGAATGTCATGATGGGCAGGTTCTCCCTCGATGGTCAACATGGGGGATCCGGTCTGCATCCTGCGAATGTTGGCTCCTCCAATTATCTTTTTGTATTTATAAATTTTCCAGCGATGAGTCGGCTTATGCAAGTGCTAAGTCTGTGATATTCTGGATTTAGTTAGTATCCCTGATAATTTAAACTGAATTTTGTTTCTTTGTTTAAAATTACTCAAAGCTTCTTTACACACTATATATATATATATATATATATATATATATATATATATATATATATCGTGCAATCTCCAACCCTCTCTCTCTATATATATATATATATTAAATATGTTTTCACTACCCATCCGCTCCAATATAGTCTTAAATAGTTCATTTCCCCCTCTCTCAAGATATGTATTAAATATGTTGTTGCTCTCTCTATATGTGTATTGAAATGGTGAGTGTGAGTTTCTCTTTTTCCATTTTCAAAAATGTAATCACCTCGCTTGGATTCTTGAAAAGGCCGTAGGGTCGAAATAAATTATTGTATCGGTGATGATGTGATTCGGTGTTACTTTATTATATATATATATATATATATATATATATATATATATATATATATATATATATATATATATATATATATATATAGTGTATTTATGCAGCATTTTCTCATTTATGCAAGCATTGTTAAACATAACGGAATTCGTCTGTTTAATTATACCTTTTTAATTTTTATTTTTTCTGATGGTCTTTTTTGTATTAAAAATAAAATAAAATAAATGTTCCATAGGTTTCACAGGTTACACGAACGTTTTCGATTCTTCGTCGAATTGTCCTCAGGTGTCAAAAGCAAATCAACAAAAAAAATGGAGAAAGAAGAGAATTTTTAAAAAGACGTCGGAGAAACGCGTAGAGAACGTTTTCGCATTGTTCCAGGAAGTCGTTGGCGATTTAAATTCAGCAACGCTGGATGGCATCACAGAACAAAATCGCATTACGTTAAGCATTTTAAAATATTACCACTGGTTTCATATGTGATGTTATTAATTTTAGGTTTTTGTGTGGTAACATTTTAAAATGCTTAACGTAATGCGATTTTTAAAAAATTCTAATGTTTCACCAGTTTTTTTGTACATTTGCTTTTGACATCTGAGGATGCTTCAGCAAAGAATCGAAAACGTTCGTGAAACCTATAGAACATTTATTATTATTTTTGATTTTAATATAAAACAGACTATCAGAAAAATAAAAAAATAAAAAAGTTTAATTAAACAGACGAATTCTGTTATTTTTAACAATGTTTGCAAATATATATATATATATATATATATATATATATATATATATATATATATATATATATATATATTAGGATAAAATGTACGATATATACAAATGAAATGCTGTGAAAGACAAGATGTGTGAAAACAGACAAACGAAAAAAAAAAATTTAAATACAGGAAAACATCATCAAAGAAAACAAGAGATTTTACCGATTTCGTTCGAATCAACGGGACGTCTTCAGAAAAAGTGAAGACTTTAAATTTATTCGATAACGGTAAACAAATGATAGAATAATAAAGCGCGCGTGCGGAGAGACATTAAAAAATAAATAAATAGATAGATAAATAAATAAATAAATGAATGGGTGTAATATGGATGAAGTGTAGTAAAAAAGAAACAGTTTCTTTAACCAGGATCGCAATGGCGCAATATGTTGAGATGTTTCAGTGCGGTTTTTGCCAGATGTTTGCTTAAGGAATAAGATCCGAGTCTGAGGTTTATGTTAGATGGCGACGAGAGAAGGATTATAGCGCTTTTGATGCACTTACGACGTGGGAGAAAGTATTCGGTTTTGAAGAGGGTGCAGCTTTTTAAAGTACAAAATTGTGGGTAAAAGTGTTTCTGTGTATCACTAGTGTGTTAGTGAGATTGTTGTGTTTTAGGTCTTGCTTGTGTTCATTAATATGGGATTTTATATCTCTAGCGGTTTCACTAATATAAAACATCGGACATTCGGCACATTTTATTTTGTAAATGTCGGTCAGTGAAGGAGTGTCTTCAGAGGTAGTTGGGGACAGGCTTTAATGTTGAGTAAACCATTAATTGTTTTAGAGATTGATATTGTTATTTTATAATACTTCTCTCATCAACATCTAAGATAAACCTCAGACTCGAATCCTATTCCTTAAGCGAGCATCTGGAAAAAAACCGCACTGAAACAATGCAATATATCTCGTCACTGCATTACAAAAGAATTGCGATCCTGGTTACAGAAACTGTTTCTTTTTTACTACACTTCGTCTATATTTTCCCCCACATTTATTTATTTATTTATTTATTTATCTATTTATTTTTAGCGTTTCTCCGCAAGCGCGTTTTATTATTCTTTCCTTTTTTTTCAAATAGTTAAACGCGTGTCAATAACGTCTAACCGTGCGTTCTTCTTTTTCCTATGTTTTTACCGTTATCGAATAAATTTCAAATCTTCACGTTTTCTGAAGACCTTCGTTTTTTTTTTTCCCAATCGAGAGTCGATACCTAAGAACAGCGTACATAACCGAACACATCTTAAAATCAATTGGAAGATTTTATTAGAAAAGACGATTAAAACTTACGATGTATTTTATTTATCCATTCTATAATTTCCTCGGTCGGGTCAAGTTGCAAAATTCACTCCTAGGAACCGTCAAATGATATTTTTTTCCTAAGTTTATTATAGCTACAGATGCCCAAGAATCCTCCGCCCAACACCATAGGAATGACTACAACCCTAACCCTAACCATAACCCTTAAAACCGCTACTTAAATCTCTATTTCAAATATCTCTTCTTTCTCCTGACACTTGACTTGCTTCAACCAATCGGTGTCTCTCTTTGAGGCTCCTCCGATTGGTTGAACTAGGTCACGTGTTAGGAAAAAAACGAGTAAATGTAAAAAATAGTGCGAAAGTGAATGTTACGGAATCTTAAAATTTTTTTTTTTTTTACTTAGTTCAGCCCAAACAATGCAAGTTGCCACTGTAGATGTAAGAGGCTATTGAGAATTAGGGTGGAGGTTTAGGGGTCATCCTAAATTGGGAGCTGTGCAGCGAGATGCTTGTTCACATTAGTTTTACATTTCTGTATGTCGGTACAGTCGGGGAAATAAGGAGCAGGGAGAGAGTTCCAAAGGCCGACAGCACGAGAAAAGAAGCTATTGAAGTAGAAGGCTCTCCGGCATCTGGGGACCTCCACAGGAAATGGATGGGATTTAGTTGATTGTCGGATTGATCGAGTGTATTTACCTCGAAGAGGCACCAGAGAAGCAAGTTCATCAGAGCACATTCCATTGGAATACTTGTAAAACAAACACAAGGATGCAACATTGCGGCGATGGGACAGGGGATGGAGCTTGGTGAATAGTGAGGGACCTCTCAGATTAGATACTCTTTTTTGGACCTTGTTTAAGAGGGAGAGACTAGTGGATGGTGCACCGGCTCAGATGTGACAACAATACTCCATGCATGGGCGGATGGTGGCTTTGTAGAGATATAGGATAATGTCAGGTGTGAAGAGTTTTCTAGCACGGTAGAGGGAGCCCACTTTCTTTGCAGCAGCCTTGGCAATGTCTTCTATGTATTTGTTCCAATTCATGTTACTTGTGAATGTTTATAAACTTACGATATACGTACCTTATTTGTATGTGACTTAAAATCTCTTTATATTATTAATTTATACCCGTTTCTTGGGCGGTGTTTTTTTTTTAACAGTACCTGGGTATGTCAATTTCCATCGTTGCATAGTTTCTATCGCTTTATAGTTTAGTATGGTATGCTGACTACCAACACAAAGATGCAAGTATACCGGGCAGTTGTGCTGAGCACCCTCCTCTATGATAGTGAGGCATGGACACTCTACTCTCACCAGGAGCGCAGACTGAACGCCTTCCACTTTCGTTGCCTCCGCAGACTCCTCGGCATCACCTGGCAGGATCGAGTCACCAACATCGACGTCCTGGCCAAGGCAGGATTGCCCAGCATGTATGCTATGCTGCGAGCTAGACGCCTCCGCTGGTTGGGCCACGTGCTTCGCATGAACGACGGCCGCATCCCCAAAGACATGCTATTTGGAGAGCTTGCCACTGGCACAAGGCGTACTGGACGCCCCGCACTCCGCTACAAGGACGTCTGCAAGCGGGATCTTAAAGCTGGCGGACTCAACCCCTCTCAGCTCGAGACCACTGCCTTAAACCGCCAAGGTTGGCGAACCGTCATCCGGAACATCATCAGTGCAGCTGAGGAGAGGAGAAACACCCGATGGAGGGAGAAGCGATCACGCAAGGCACAAAAGACAAGAGTCGCCCCATCACATGCTCACTGTTAAAAAAAACAGAAAGATGAGAAAAAAAGAAAAAAAAAAAAAAAGACTACACAGCCTGTTGCAGCCCTGGGTACAAATTCTGACTAAGACCACGACGCGCATCCCCCATGATCTCCCGAGATCGATGGAGCCAACAACAACAATAGTTTAGTACAAAGAAACGTATTTGTGAAATGTTTTGAACAAACAAATGCTACTTCGTATTTGCACAAGAGAGTAAGTAACTACGATGATTGTATTTACGTATTGCTTTTATTGGCAAAAGAAAACATTAGAAATCATTTTTGGCATTTCTGTCGTATATATGAAGCAGCTGCCGATTAAGAAATCGAAATTGAAGAGTTCCGTTTTTTTTTCTCCAAGTACCATTCATTCAGAATTCACCGAAAGTTGAATTTAGTATTTAGAAAATGGAGTTAAATGAGATTAATCTTCGAGACATTGGTAATTTAATGAACCAGCCGCAAAAAACAATAGATTTTTTACAGGCACACCGCCTGATTTCTTAATGTTAGGGTTAGGGTTTAGGGTTAGGGTTTAGGGTTTAGGGTTAGGGTTAGGGTTAGGGTTAGGGTTTAGGGCTAGGGTTTAGGGTTAGGGTTAGGGTTTAGGGTTAGGTTTAGGGTTTAGGGTTAGGGTTAGAGTTAGGGTTAGGGTTAGGGTTAGAGTTAGAGTTAGGGTTAGGGTTTAGAGTTAGGGTTAGGGTTTAGGATTAGGGTTTAGGGTTAGGGTTAGGGTTTAGGTTTAGGGTTAGGGTTAGGGTTTTTTATTTAATTTTTTTTTACTTCATATAATAAAAAAAAGA
>OY744550.1:62688127-62708127 GCA_963556195.1 Sepiola atlantica
CATATTATTATACATACACGTCTATATACACACATCTTTACACATCTATACACTTAGATGTATACCTACACACATATATATATATACACAAGTAAGTACATATATATATATACACACAAGTAAGTACATATACTCATACATACCTATATATATATACTACATATATATGTATATATACACACTACATATATATATATATATATATATATATATATATATATATATATATATATATATACTACACATATATTTATATATATATATATATATATATATATATATATATATATATATATATATATACTACATATATATGTATATATACACACTACATAAATATATATATATATATATATATATATATATATATATATATATATATATATATATATATAGTCTCGGAAGTTTTTCAACCATTAAAACTATATTTAAAAAAAACCCCCAAAAACCTAATAGTCTCAAGTCTTTCAGTGGAAAATCATTCATGTAAGTCAATTTATTTTTTACAGTTATTATATTAGTTTGTTTCTAACACTATTTTAAGGGATCATCAGTTGTTCACCATGAAAAACTGTTTCGGGAATTTAAAAACAAGACAGTATTTAATTTCATGGCTTCTCAGCAGAGTTGATCAGACCCCACTTCCCTTATAAAATAAATATGTATATATATATATATATATATATATATATATATATATATATATATATATATATATATATATATATATATATACCTTTAGTCCCTCCTTCTCTCCCTTCTCCTCCTTTGTTGTCCATCTCCCCGTTGTCGTCAACCTCAAATAAATAGTAATCTTCCTTGTTCACTTACAGTTTTTCTAATCTGCGTTCACAACTGTCGATTTTTTTCCTTTTCTCAGTGTTTCAAATCGGCGTTTATAAGTTAACCGTTAATTTGTTCTCTTTTTCTTTCTTTTTCTTCTTCTTCTTTGCCCACTCCCAGTGTTTAAAAATATATACGGTTAATACAATAAAAGATATAAGAGGCAACTAATATCTTTAATTAGTGAACATCCGGATAAACTAAAGCTCAATATACTGGATAGAGCATTAATAGCATAATATAAAATGAAATAATCAAATAAGGTGCGAATCAAATTTTATTAGAATTCAATGTTCAGGCAAAGTTCCTTAAAGTCCTTAACTCGTGAGTTTTCAAAGAAAATTCTTCTCCTCAGAGGACCATTACCGCAATGACATTACTGCAGGTAATAAAATTAAACTTTGAAAATATATAAAAAATATATAAAATACATAAAAAGTATATAAAACATCAAATATATCGGCCCACAACACAGTTTTTTGTTAAACTTTTACAGTTCATCCAAGTCATACAATTTAAAACAACTTCAAGAAAGATGTCAAAGAGGTTGATTAAAAAACAATCCAGGTGGTGACTGGTAGTCCAAAAACGAAAGACTTATCCAGGCGGGAAATTTGTTTGCTATCGATGCAGTAGATGACAGTGAAAAATGTATCCAAGGTGTATGCAAATTAATAAAACGATAGAATGTCTTATTGTCACAGTTAATCAATTTTCAAATGAAATAAACGTAGAATAAATAGTGATAGTTGGTGTGACTCAATGGGTCACATCAACGTCTAGTTTCTCAATAAGCCTTTTCAAAGCAATTTTTCTAATTACATAACTTGTTTTTTTTTTACTTCAAATTTATCTTTGTTTATCTGAACTATAATTTGTCCGCATTTTTTTCTCTCTTTTTTTCACCTGTCCCACACCGATATATTTTTCTTTTGTTTTTGTTTGTTTGCATTTCTTTTTTTTTCTTAGATCATATGTTAAAATTATTTTTGTTGAACATATTTTTTCTTTTTAGACCTATCGTCGAATTGAGAACATTGTTATAATGACGTGTGTGTGTGCGTGAGAGAGAGAGAGAGAGAGAGAGAGCTAGCTAGACAATCCACTTTAATTTCACAACTGGATGTCCGCCCGCATCCTGTTTATTATGCCACGCCATGACTGATTCATGCGTTTTTAAATTCATATCCCATTTCTGACAATTTCTTTTGAAAAGAAAATAATGTACTTTTGCTAAACTGAAGATTATCATTTTTTTAGCACCTGCGACTTATATATATATATATATATATATATATATATATATATATATATATATATATATATATATATATATATATATATATACAATAATATTTTTTAATAAATAAATATTAAATATTTAAATACCTAGAGACATCGATGTTTCATGCTAACGCAATCTTCAGTCTAGGAACTAATTCCCGACGGTCGGTGGGCGCGAACCCCGAACACAAATCGCCACTGATTCGTAGTCGGTGATCTTAACCAAAGGGCCATCGTCAATTAGTTAGTAAATATAGGGTAACTTTAACTGTAAATAGCGACACGGGGCCGCCATTTACCAGGTAGCTAGAGTGATCTTACGAAAAGGTGTTCGAATATATATATATATATATATATATATATATATATATATATATATATATATATATATATATATATATATATATATATATATATATATTCTAAAGAAGCTTTGAGTCATTTAACCAAAGAAAGAAAATGTAGTTTAAATTCCCAGAGAAACTAAATCCAAGATATCGAATACTTAGCGCTTGCATAAGCCGACCCACCGTTGGAAAATTCATAAATAAAAAAAGGGGATTCAAGTATCTAACAGTGAAACAAAAACAGGGGACCCTAACTTGACCGTGAAATATTAAAACGGGGATCATCAGCTGTTTACCATGTAACTGTTTCGGAGATTTAAAAATGGACTTAGAGTTAGTGGTAGGTCAGTTTTTAACTGCATTTTGGATTTTTTACTGTCTTCAAAGGAGTGGATATATTGAAATAAAGAAAAAATTTAAACACTTTCAGAAGTTTAAAACTATGCAGGTCAGTAGAAATGTAAATATTAGTGTGTTGTGTAGCACTTATTTGTTGTAACACTAAAAAAAGAAGTAAAAACACACAAAAAATGTCGTGGACAGTTTTGGCGATTAAAAAAGTTTTGAAAATAATGCCGAAATCTATTTCACTCTGAATAATTTACGTGACTGAAATAGGATTTAACAAAACGATTCTTTCGTTTGCTTTATTTCTGAGATGTTATTGACGATGGCTATTTTTTTTTATCCCCATTCATTTTGAAAGTCCGTGATTGTCTGCCCTTGTCGCGAATGTAATTGAAAAAAAAAAGATGAAAACTAATAAATTATTTCTTAACTGCAGTAGTAGCACAGTATTTTAGGGGGTAAACTATGACGGTGTGATAGTAAAGATTTACTGTAAATGTATGTAAATAAATTATATTTTGAATGTTCACACGTAATCGCCTATATAAGCAGAATCTTTAGTTTTACGAAAAAGAATTTGCCGAAATCGGAAGAAAACGAAAACGTTGATTAGACTGAATGTCTAACTGATCTATAAGCTTTTAGTATGAAAAGGTTTATTGCTTATTTTTATGAGTCTTACTTTAACTGACCCAAATTATCCCGTTCAGTGTTTTAAAAGCGGCCATACAGTAGTTGGTATTCAGAGGCAGACGTTGAAACATTACCCTGATATTTTGGCATTATATGATTAGTATCCCATGTGCTAACGTGAAAGATGAAAAGTCATTATGTGTGTGGATTGTAGAAAGAAAGCTTTCTGTTTTGTATTTTCTGTAATGAAAGAAGAAATAATTAGAATAAGTATTTGGACGGAGTAAATAAGCATTAGTTTAAAATGATCATTTAAAAACGTGGAAAAATACCTTACGATTATCGTCGCCATGTTGTCAGAATGGATTATGCTTGTCTGTGTGTGTATGTTTTTAAACTATTTCTGTATACCGTAATGTAGTAATAGAATGGATTAGAAATCAAAGAATACTATTATGTTATTCTTAAATTTACAAGTGATTTGTGAAACTTTTGCTTATGCAAAGAAATCACCCGGTGTTGTAGGTGGAAGGATTAGTAAAAGAAATATTATAGTTGGTAAAAAGGAGGGCTACCTCCTCTTTGTAAGTTATTTTTGTGTGATAAAATGTAATAATTACAGAATAGATTTGTGATAACTTTATCTTTTGTAGGAACACACAAGTGGAACCTGCAGAGCGGATCAGTTTAGCCTCTGATACAGTTCGTTATTTTGCTAGTGTAGTCAGAGTTACAGGGGGAAAGCAAGTGCACTTTATATAGAAGATAATACTTAGTAACGATTAAGACGCATATAAAAATACAGTCCGCCTTTATTGACTCGGCACTTTCTGCAAAAGGGGACGTTTAAGTGAATTCACTGGTAGAGACGGTGACTTTTTGAACTCCATTCTTCGATTTGTTTTTATTTCATGAATAGCTGACATTTAACAACAATAAAATGTCAGTCTATTTCAATGAAACCATGGTACGTCTCTGAAGTATGTAACGTATAGTTTCTAAATAAATAATTTGTATATTAGCTCTTATATTTTTGAAATCCCGCTTTTCATTGATTTTATTGATTTCTTTTTAACACTCCTAAATCACTATATATCATTTCCTCTCCCTAATTCTTTTAGAAGACACATCATTAAACCCCAAAACAGTAACGGCCAAATATACGATAGTCATAATATTGACTCACGGGATTTATATACATTAATATAAATTACAGCAGTCGGCAAGTGGAAGAGCTTAGCCTTTGCCAATGAAATTCGCAGTAGCCGACAATTAGAAAACGCGATGAAAATATTGCAGAGATCTAATCGACATCAATTTATATGGAGACAGAAAGTCAGAAACAATCTATTCGTCTTCATATCAGAGCACATTGATGAAGTGTACCCTTTTGAGCAGCTTCCTTCCACGTCCGCTAACCCTTCTTCTACTTTTCTATCATATGTGCTGAAGTCCACGGAAAATTTGCTAAAAGAAACAGTACCTAACCCTAACATAGTTTGAAAAAAAATTTGGCAAGAAAAAAAAAATGTTTGCTAAATAAAAAAATCATTAAAATAACTGTTATTGCACCATATTTTCTTCACCAAACAAAAATAAATATTGCTAAAATTGAGTAATTATTTTTGGTATAATTTTGAAAGTTTTATTGATTTATTGATTTATTGATGTATAATAACTAGGTGACTTTGCCAGCTCGCGATCGCTTTGCAAATGTAGCTACTTGAAACCAAAATTTTTAAATAATAAACATTTATTCATAAGTTTGTTGTAAACACAAGACTGAAAATTTCGCATTTATTCGTTTAAAAGAGAAACATTAAAATGTTGATAATTTTTATACTAATTTATTGATCTTTTAAATAAGACCGTGTATGTGGGGGGGGGGGCTTTAAAAAACTTTCTCAATTAATATTTTGATTTTGTCGTCATCTGTAGAGGTTGGTCTGCCTGAGCATTCTTCATGATTAAGGCTAAAATCTCCAGATCTAAACTTTGTGAACCACTTCTGTACAGTTCGGTCAGCTAAAGCATCTTCACCAAACACTGCACACATCTGTTTTTAATGGAAACTGCTCCAGACAAGGCATGACGCCACTTGATGTAAGGAGCTAACAAGAACGAAAGATGATTATCGCAAAGACAGGAGATGCCTATTGGCCTTAGTCTTGAAAATACCAAAGCTATAGGTAGGAGGAAAACAGTCAGTAGGAAGAGAGTTCCACAAACTTGCAGTTCATGGAAAGAAGCTACTGGAATAGGAGGCTGTATTACAATGAGATATCAAAACAGCGAATTGATGAAGACCACTAGACCAACGAGTCAAACGAGCTGGAACAAAAGAAGCAGAGAATAGATCACACAATTCTGAACAACACATGTCATAATAATATTTAGTTAAAGCATCTTCACTATACACTGCACACATCTGTTTTTTTTATGGAAACTGCTCCAGACAAGGCATGAAGCCATAATGTCTTGATTTGGTCATTATCTGTAAAGGGTGGTCCATCTAAGCGTACAGTTCGGTCAGCTAAAGCATCTTCATCTTACACTGCACATATCTTTTTTGACTTTTATGGAAATAGAAAAGCATCAAGTACTTAAAATGGATCTTACAATTTTCCATTTTCAAAGGGCTCCAGAATGAACACAATTAAAATATTTTTTTTATTTTTTCCCCAAGAAATAACTGAAAATGGAAGTATACTATATCTGCAAATAATGTCTTGATTTGGTCATCATCTGTAAAGGGTGGTCCATCTAAGCGTATAGTTCGATCAGCTAAAGTATCTTCACCATACACTGCACATATCTTTTTACAATCTTCAATTTTCAAAGGGTTCAAAAATAAACACAAGTTAAATATTTTTTTACTTTTTTTCCCCAAGAGATAACTTAAAATGGAAGTATACTATACCTGCGAATAATATCTTGATTTGATCGGTATCTATAAAGGGTGGTCCATCTGAGCGTTCTTCTATTATTAAGGCTAAAATCCCCCTATCTTAACTTTGCGAACCACATCCGTACAGTTCTGTTAGCTAAAGCATCTTCACCGTACACTGCACACATCTGTTTGTTGTTGTTTGCAGGCATTTTTACTTTTATGGAAATAGAAAAGCATCAAGTACCTAAAATGGGTCTTACAATTTTCAATTTTCAAAGGGCTCAAAAATAAACACAAGTTAAATAATTTTTTATTTCTTTTCTCAAGAAATAGCTTAAAGTATTCTCTAACAGGAAATGTAAGTATATTATATCTGTCAATAATTTGACATGTTCTAACGTGTCGAAATATGAACTACTAAGAATTGGTAAGAATTTTCCGGACACCCTGATAGTAAACTTCAATCTCTAACATTAAATCAGGTACTTTGTTACATTAAGACCGGCGTTCACTTTGACCATGACCCTTACCCTAGACTCTAACCTTAAACCCTAACCCTTACCCTAAACTCTAACACTAAACCCTAATCTTAACGCTAAGGCTAACCCTAACCCCCACTTTAACCCTAACCCTAACCCTAACTCTAACCCCCACTTTAACCCTAACCGTAACCCTAAACTCTAACGCTAAACCTTAACCCTAACCCCCACTTTAACACTAACCCTAACCCTAATGCTAAACTCTAACGCTAACCCTAACCCCTACTTTTACCCTAACCCTAATCTCTAACCCTAAACTCTAACGCTAAACCCTAACCCCCACTTTAACCCTAACCCTAACGTCAAAGTTAGCTCGAGTCCTAATGTAACAAAGCATCTTAAATCCTTTTATGTCACATAACTATATTAATCAATCCGCTATCTACCCTCGAATCAGGGGATAGTTGAACCTGTGTGGTAAAACCTCATCAGTCAAGCATATGTAATTTTATGCATTTGATGGATCATATATCTACACTTAACTTCAAAGGCACGTTACTGCTAAGCCGTATACATAATAATAGTAACATTAAATACACTCAGCCATTGCTATGAGTCGTCGGTGATCATCTGAATCCCGCCTTAAAATGTGTAAGGATAAGCTGGCCAACCACTCACACAGCTCGACTATGCTCATCATGCTGAAACCTTTCCACCAGGATATAACAATTGGGCAAAATGGAAGTGCCTGAACTGACTCTGCTCAGGTGTCGGCCGTTCCAGGGAGGCCCTAAATAGGTTGGGCTATCTTAGTGGCCCAACCACATGCGACTGTGGCATAGAACCCCGGACCATGGAGCACCTCTCTCGATGCCCTCTGTTGGGCGGACCCTGCACAGCAAAAGACCTAGAACTCTACAACATCAAGGGACAGCAATGTGCCAAGCACTGGCTGAACGTTATATATGCTGAATAGCTTTGTATATGAACACGAGAAGAATAAGACGAAGAAGAAGAATAAGAATAAGAAGATTTGGCAGTAATCTTCTTTTATAGGTGAAGAAAAAGAGCATTAACCAACAGAAATGACCATTTACCTTGACCATGAGCCATCCATCAATGGAAAGTGAAACGTTCACAAGTTCGTGCGCTATGATGCTCGCTCACTCATTGTGGTCAGAAGTTATACTCCCTAGACGCCAGTATCCTTCTCCAGAAGAGCCTTGATTGTAATATGAGGCCTTCCAGTCTGTCGCGTGATCTCTGCAATACTTTTCCTGCAGGTTCTTCGTGTCGTGATACATGCACAGCCAACGTCAAATGTTGGTATTGAAAAATTGCAGATATACATGGAAGGAAATAATACAGGATTTTGTGTGTTACATTGTTGTTTGTTACATTTCATTTATTACATTTTGTTTGCAACATTTTGTTTATTACATTTTGTTTATTACATTTTGTTTGCAACATTTTGTTTGTTACATGATTATTTGTTATATTTTTTTTTTTTTTTGCATTATGTTTGTAACATTTTGTTTGTAACATTTAGTTTCTTACATGGTAGTTCGTTACATTTTGTTTGTTATTTTTTGTTTGTTATATTTTTTTTGTTATATTTTGTTGGTTACATTTTGTTTGTTATATTTTGTTTGTTATATTTTGTTGGTTATATTTTGTTTGTTACATTTTGTTTGTAACATTTAGTTTCTTACATGGTAGTTCGTTACATTTTGTTTGTTATATTTTGTTGGTTACATTTTGTTGGTTACATTTTGTTGGTTACATTTTGTTGGTTACATTTCGTTTGTTACATTTCGTTTGTTACATTTTGTTTGTTACATTTCGTTTGTTACATTTTGTTTGTTACATTTCGTTTGTTACATTTTGTTTGTTACATTTCGTTTGTTACATTTTGTTTGTTACATTTCGTTTGTTACATGGTGGTTTGTTATATTTTGTTTGTTACATTTTGTTTGTTACATTTCGTTTGTTACATTTTGTTTGTTACATTTCGTTTGTTACATTTTGTTTGTTACATTTCGTTTGTTATATGGTGGTTTGTTATATTTTGTTTGTTACATTTTGTTTGTTACATTTCGTTTGTTACATTTTGTTTGTTACATTTCGTTTGTTACATTTTGTTTGTTACATTTCGTTTGTTACATGGTGGTTTGTTATATTTTGTTTGTTACATTTTGTTTGTTACATTTCGTTTGTTACATTTTGTTTGTTACATTTCGTTTGTTACATTTTGTTTGTTACATTTCGTTTGTTATATGGTGGTTTGTTATATTTTGTTTGTTACATTTTGTTTGTTACATTTCGTTTGTTACATTTTGTTTGTTACATTTTGTTTGTTACATTTTGTTTCTTACATTTCGTTTGTTACATTTTGTTTGTTACATTTCGTTTGTTACATTTTGTTTGTTACATTTCGTTTGTTACATTTTGTTTGTTACATTTCGTTTGTTACATTTTGTTTGTTACATTTTGTTTGTTACATTTTGTTTGTTACATTTTGTTTGTTACATTTTGTTTGTTACATTGTAGACGACGTGTAGCATTTTCGTATCTGATCTATTTCATTTCTTAGAAGTGACCACCCGGAAAAAAACCCTGAACACCCTAAGTAGTTTATAATATGTATTGCCTCCCAACGGAGGCAAAGTTAAACACAAGGTCGGGAAAATACATCTTCCCAAAAAGGGGCACTCTGGATTGGAACAAAAATATAAATTACCTCAGTCCAGAAGGACTTCTCCGTCACTGACCGAGGAGAGAAAAGAGTAAGTGATGCAGCAACAGAACAGTCACTACACTTTGTATTATTTATTTTCTCAAAATATAAAGATTTACATTCGGAGCAAATTAGGCACAAGGTCATCAAAAGTGTTGGTAATGTGAGAGTTGTTGGTCATCCTTGGTCAAAGATGATAAACATGTCTATCCTTCTTTTAACTAGAATCATCTCAGTCACCACAGTACCACATTTACTGTATGAGCCATCTCACTTAAGATATCCTTAAATTTGTTTGAAATTTTATTTTTCATAAAAATATTTATATACAGAAATTCAGTGGAATAAAATAGAGAGTAAGGGGGGTGGGTGGGAGAAACACACACACAAAAAAACGGTTCGTAAGACCCTCCTAACCTTTTCTAAATAAAAGTCCGCCCACGAAAACCGAAAACAAGAAGGTACTACACTTTGTTCCTAGCCAAAAGCTTTCCCTTTTAACAGTTACGAAAGAAGAATGGGAAGTAAGAAACGTGCTTGTGGCATTTGTTGATAACTTGCTTAACACATGCATTATAAATATAAATGGAAATGAAATGGCGAAGGATATGGGTATATTAGAGGAGAAATATCAGGGTCAGCTGATAGCAAGTGCTAACTTAATATGAATGGAGTTTTGTGAATGAAGAATGAAATAAAACATGATTAACCAACACAACATTTATTAAACCACAATTTTAAAAGAATAAAAAGGTTAGTTTCAATGAAGAAATGTTCTTTGTAAAGTTTATTCAATTCGTGTTCTTTGTTAGAAATTGTTCAGTGAATAAGCATGACATGAGGGCTAAAGATGTGTATGTTTCTATTTGTTAGTGCGTGAGTCATAAACCATATATATGCGTAAGTGGCAATATTATACTGTGTGTGTGTGTGTGGGGGGGTAGGGTTAGGGTTATATGTGATACCCTGTGTGTGGGTATATGCGCGCGAGGCAAGGAAAGATTGTAGTACTTTTAAAGTGTTCTGTTCTTCTTGTCGCCCGGCCCTCTTGGCCGGGGATAGATTGGAGCATACTTCTTAGGTGTTCTTTCGTGGTGCGCCCAGATTGGGTCTGTCTGCCGAACTCTGCGTATTTCCTTATAGGGGTTATCGAGTTCGCTTCGGCTTAGCTATTTAACATAGACGTGTTAGTTTTTTTGACTTTGAAACGATATTCATTGGTGTGAAAATATTGAGTCAACACGTTTCTGTTACGAACTCCCTTGCCCTTTGGAATTGAAGAGGAGAGCGTATCCCAACGAAAGATGTTTTAATTTTTAATACAGAGATTTACATTGATAGGTATGAATGCGGATCGCGTCTCGTCTATCACAAGCTAACTTCTTATAAAAGTAAAATACCCCCCCCCCCCCCAAAAAAAAAAAGTGGGAGAAAAGAAAAGAAGAAAGAAAAGGAGAATACAATACTCACACTCTTACCCCAGATAAAAAGTTCTCATAAAAAGAATTGATTCAACCGAAAGAAAGCGACGTGTCCTCCTCTATCACACATGTCACACAAGGAGAGTAGAAAGTGGACGTTGGGTTTACTTTCGGCAGCCTCGTAACTCTCGCTTCCCTTATTTTGTCCTTTAGTCCTCACATTCCATGAGCGATGTTTCTGACAAAGGGGAAAGAATTGCTGTTTTCTGTGTCGGAATCTATCCATCTAACACATATCGTTGACTAATTCTTGACCATGAAGTATGCTTCATGCCTTGTCTGGAGCGATTTCCATAAAATAATAAAAAAAAACAACACACCGAAAAAAAATCTGTTCAGGTCCGTTGAACGGTGATCATCTCTTAAAAACATGACATTTGATGAATTTAATCCTTGTTTGACGAAATGCATGATTGTCAGTGGGTGTTAGGGTTGCGAATCCTGGAGGGTATTGAGGAGAAAGGGAAGGAAGAAGGAAGGGAAATGAAAGAAGGGAAACAATTTACTTATCTGATGTAATTAGAGTCAAGTGGAGTGGTAGGGGGTTTTGGCTTTCGACCCGAGGTGTAGTAAAGTTCATGAGATAAAATAAGAGGTTCATTTCGTGGAAGCGGCTATTAAAATTAAGCAGGCGTCGATTTTAAACTAATGTTGATGATGTCACCACTATCAGTCTGGGAATGGTGTTGACTATTTCAAGGGGAAGCAACTCGTATTTCTGTAGACGCCGCCACGTATCATTTTGGTATATGAGCTATTAAGTTTCTTAGAAGTGATACCCCCCCCCCCAAAAAAAAAACCCTGGGTACCCTAAGCTTGTCGTATATTGTCGCTAGGCTGGAAAGGTGATATCATGGTGAAGGAACATATAATGCCAAAAGGAGAAGGTAATGACTGGGAGGATGATATCATGACGAACCAATACTACTCCCACAAAAAAGGAGGAGTTAACGCATGGGAGGATTATATCATGACAACAGAATAGATAGTACACATACACTGTACCCCTCCCACTAAAAAAGAAGGTCGTCCCTGGAAAGATGATGTAATGACAACAGAACAGATATTGTTTCTGCATACACCAAGATATATGTGAATGCTCCTATGCATTTATTTCTTGGTGTGGCGATCATCAGTGCTGATTCTATAAAAAAACATGAAAAACAAAGGCAAATAAAGTCCATAAATTACATCAGTATTCATTATGAAATCCCTTTTATTTTCTAATGGAACTTGTCATAACATATCGGCATCTAATATTTTTCACTGTTAATATTTTAATCGTTCCCCATCTTCTAATATTTTGATTCAGAATCTACTAAATTGAGATATAAATTTATCCACTAACCTTCCTTTCTTGTTTTGCACAATTTTTCATTTATTTTTTAGGTAATTATCAGCAATTTCCCCTTATATATTTACGTTTTTACATTAAGCACCCCCCACCCCTAAAATGATAAGGTAATTCCTAGGTGAATTGTCTTATGACAAAAGAAGTGACATTTAAAGGTAATAAAATAATAGATTATATAAGTTTTTTTTTTTATTCATAAAAACATTATTTTAATAGTTCCTTAGAATTTTTGCTAAGATCAAAGTGTAGTATGTTCTCAGTATCACAGCAACATCGGAAGTTTTACTCCCGACGAAACTATTGCGTATACATAAGGAAAATATGACAATGCAAATTACGAATGTATATAACAGAATATTAATTTATTAGAAACTGTTTATGAAATAAATATGCAAATTAGCAATACCTAAAGATGTTTGTGAATGTTTGCAGATTACTATATATATATATATATATCAGAACAGATACTACACTTTGATCCCGGCCTATATATATATATATATATATATATATATATATATATATATATATATATATATATATATATATATATATTGGCCGGGATTAAAGTGTAGTATCTTTTCCGATGGATACTGCACCCCATAAACTGGTATCGTCTTGGCCTTCGGGGCTTGATTTACACCGGTCTACCCTCCCAGGCTTTGCCTCCCCTCTTTGGGGAGGAGTAAGTTTATTGCTCACTGCCTGAGGCGCCCCTACCGGGGAATGCCGACGGGGCTACCCAGGCAATTATTAGTGTCCAGAGTGCTCACCTTCTCGGGCGCTGGCTTTTCAAGTCCCACTTTCCCGACCCGACCTTGGGTCACATCTTACCTTGTGGGAGTAAGATAAAACTGGCCTTGTGCCTAACCTCCTGAAGCGGAGGTAAATAGAATGTTGTACCCTAGAATTATTATACAAATCAGTCCAACTGTGTTACTATTGGACTGCTGTTCTGTTCAGTCCTATGAGGCCAACCCTCCCAGGCTTTACATTCTCTCTGAGAAGAGACCGGTTTATTGCCAATCGCCTATGGCGCCCCCTACCAAGGAATGCCGACGGGACTGCTCAGGCATTTTTTTAACGGTCAGAGTGCGCTTATCCTAGTGTGTTGGCTTCTCAAAACCACGCCTGACCTTGTGTCTAACCTCCTCTAGAGAGGAGGTATTATTTACCTCCTCTTCAGGAGGTTAGGCACAAGGCCCGTTTTATCTACTCCCACAAGGTAAGATATGACCCAAGGTCGGGTCGGGAAAGTTGGACTTGAAAAGCCAGCGCCTGAGAAGGTGAGCACTCTGGACATTAAAAATTGCCCGGGCAGCCCCGTCGGCATTCCCCGGTAGGGGCGCCTCAGACAGTAAGCAATAAACTTACTCCTCCCCAAAGAGGGAAGGCGAAGCCTGGGAGGGTGGACCTCCTAGAACTGCACAGGACAGACCCATAGACCGGCGTAAATCAAGCCCCGAAGGCCAAGACAATACCAGTCTATGTGGTGCAGTATCCATCGGAACAGATACTACACTTTGATCTTGGCCAAAACAGGATCATCTGTCGTATCATATAATTAAATAAGCATAAGCTGTTATGATGTTAATATAGTCACGATAGGTGGCGTTTTTGTTTTGTATTGATTGAAAAAGATACACTTATTAACTTGTATTTTTTTGGTTCCAAACATATAAGATATTTATTTGTTATTTTATCCCGAAAAACAATATTTTTTGTAACTGATACATTCATTGTATCGGTGTTGCCTGGTGTAAGGCATCAAGGCTTTTTGTGTCATTCAATATAAAAAAAACAATAGATATTGTAACGGATACGTCGATTAATTTGGAAGGTCCTGTTTACGACATCATTGTTTTTTGTGTCATTCAATATAGAAAAACAATAGACATACGTTACACTATACGTCAATTAATTTGGAAGCGTCATCAAAACTTTCTGCGTTATTTAATATCAAAAAAATAAATAAATACCCCAAGTTATTCGCTTATTGTGTTAATCTCGTCTGGTTTACGGCATAAATAACATTTTCTGCGTTATTTAGTATCGAAATACATACTTTAAGTTATTCATTGAATGAATTTGTATCGTCTGAGCTAGGGAATCAAAACATTCCCGTGTTATTTAGAATCGAAATACACACTTTAAGTTATTTATTTAATGGATTTGTATTGTCTGGTCTACGGAATCAATCATTTATGTGTTATTAAGAATCGTAATACGCACTTTAAGTTATTTATTAAATGGATTTGTATCGTCTGGTCTACGGCATCAATCATTTCTGTGTTATTAAGAATCGTAATACACACTTTAAGTTATTTATTGAATGGATTTGTATCGTCTGGTCTACGGCATAAATCATTTCTGTGTTATTAAGAATCGAAATACACACTTTAAGTTATTTATTTAATGGATTTGTATCGTCTGGTCTACGGCATAAATCATTTCTGTGTTATTAAGAATCGAAATACACACTTTAAGTTATTTATTGAATGGATTTGTATCGTCTGGTCTACGGCATAACTCATTTCTGTGTTATTAAGAATCGTAATACACACTTTAAGTTATTTATTGAATGGATTTGTATCGTCTGGTCTACGGCATCAATCATTTCTGTGTTATTAAGAATCGTAATACACACTTTAAGTTATTTATTGAATGGATTTGTATCGTCTGGTCTACGGCATAAATCATTTCTGTGTTATTAAGAATCGTAATACACACTTTAAGTTATTTATTTAATGGATTTGTATCGTCTGGTCTACGGCATCAATCATTTCTGTGTTATTAAGAATCGTAATACACACTTTAAGTTATTTATTGAATGGATTTGTATCGTCTGGTCTACGGCATCAATCATTTCTGTGTTATTAAGAATCGTAATACACACTTTAAGTTATTTATTGAATGGATTTGTATCGTCTGGTCTACGGCATCAATCATTTCTGTGTTATTAAGAATCGTAATACACACTTTAAGTTATTTATTGAATGGATTTGTATCGTCTGGTCTACGGCATCAATCATTTCTGTGTTATTAAGAATCGTAATACACACTTTAAGTTATTTATTGAATGGATTTGTATCGTCTGGTCTACGGCATAAATCATTTCTGTGTTATTAAGAATCGTAATACACACTTTAAGTTATTTATTGAATGGATTTGTATCGTCTGGTCTACGGCATCAATCATTTCTGTGTTATTAAGAATCGTAATACACACTTTAAGTTATTTATTGAATGGATTTGTATCGTCTGGTCTACGGCATCAATCATTTCTGTGTTATTAAGAATCGTAATACACACTTTAAGTTATTTATTGAATGGATTTGTATCGTCTGGTCTACGGCATCAATCATTTCTGTGTTATTAAGAATCGTAATACACACTTTAAGTTATTTATTGAATGGATTTGTATCGTCTGGTCTACGGCATAACACATTTCTGTGTTATTAAGAATCGTAATACACACTTTAAGTTATTTATTGAATGGATTTGTATCGTCTGGTCTACGGCATAAATGATTTCTGTGTTATTAAGAATCGTAATACACACTTTAAGTTATTTATTTAATGGATTTGTATCGTCTGGTCGACGGCATAAATCATTTCTGTGTTATTAAGAATCGTAATACACACTTTAAGTTATTTATTTAATGGATTTGTATCGTTTGGTCTACGGCATAAATCATTTCTGTGTTATTAAGAATCGTAATACACACTTTAAGTTATTTATTGAATGGATTTGTATCGTCTGGTCTACGGCATAACACATTTCTGTGTTATTAAGAATCGAAATACACACTTTAAGTTATTTATTGAATGGATTTGTATCGTCTGGTCTACGGCATAACACATTTCTGTGTTATTAAGAATCGTAATACACACTTTAAGTTATTTATTGAATGGATTTGTATCGTCTGGTCTACGGCATAAATGATTTCTGTGTTATTAAGAATCGTAATACACACTTTAAGTTATTTATTTAATGGATTTGTATCGTCTGGTCTACGGCATAAATCATTTCTGTGTTATTAAGAATCGTAATACACACTTTAAGTTATTTATTGAATGGATTTGTATCGTCTGGTCTACGGCATAAATCATTTCTGTGTTATTAAGAATCGAAATACACACTTTAAGTTATTTATTGAATGGATTTGTATCGTCTGGTCTACGGCATAAATCATTTCTGTGTTATTAAGAATCGAAATACACACTTTAAGTTATTTATTGAATGGATTTGTATCGTCTGGTCTACGGCATAAATCATTTCTGTGTTATTAAGAATCGTAATACACACTTTAAGTTATTTATTGAATGGATTTGTATCGTCTGGTCTACGGCATAAATCATTTCTGTGTTATTAAGAATCGAAATACACACTTTAAGTTATTTATTGAATTGATTTGTATTGTCTGGTCTACGGCATAACACATTTCTGTGTTATTAAGAATCGTAATACACACTTTAAGTTATTTATTTAATGGATTTGTATCGTCTGGTCTACGGCATAACTCATTTCTGTGTTATTAAGAATCGTAATACACACTTTAAGTTATTTATTGAATGGATTTGTATCGTCTGGTCTACGGCATAAAACATATCTGTGTTATTAAGGATCGAAATACACACTTTAAGTTATTTATTGAATGGATTTGTATCGTCTGGTCTACGGCATAAAACATATCTGTGTTATTAAGGATCGAAATACACACTTTACGTTATTAATTTAATGGATTTGTATCGTCTGGTCTACGGCATCAATCATTTCTGTGTTATTAAGAATCGTAATACACACTTTAAGTTATTTATTGAATGAATGTGTATCGTCTGGTCTACGGCATAAATCATTTCTGTGTTATTAAGAATCGAAATACACACTTTAAGTTATTTATTGAATGGATTTGTATCGTCTGGTCTACGGCATAAATCATTTCTGTGTTATTAAGAATCGTAATACACACTTTAAGTTATTTATTGAATGGATTTGTATCGTCTGGTCTACGGCATAAATGATTTCTGTGTTATTAAGAATCGTAATACACACTTTAAGTTATTTATTTAATGGATTTGTATCGTCTGGTCTACGGCATAAATCATTTCTGTGTTATTAAGAATCGTAATACACACTTTAAGTTATTTATTAAATGGATTTGTATCGTCTGGTCTACGGCATAAATCATTTCTGTGTTATTAAGAATCGAAATACACACTTTAAGTTATTTATTGAATTGATTTGTATTGTCTGGTCTACGGCATAACACATTTCTGTGTTATTAAGAATCGTAATACACACTTTAAGTTATTTATTGAATGGATTTGTATCGTCTGGTCTACGGCATAAAACATATCTGTGTTATTAAGGATCGAAATACACACTTTACGTTATTAATTTAATGGATTTGTATCGTCTGGTCTACGGCATAAATCATTTCTGTGTTATTAAGAATCGTAATACACACTTTAAGTTATTTATTTAATGGATTGGTATCGTCTGGTCTACGACATAAAACATTTCTGTGTTATTAAGAATCGAAATACACACTTTAAGTTATTTATTGAATGGATTTGTATCATCCAGTTTACGGCATAAAATATTTCTATGTTATTTTGTATCAAAATACACACTTTATGTTATTCATCGAATTGATTTCTATCGTCCGGTTTACGGCATATACAGATTTCTGTGTTTTTTAGTATCAAAATACATACTTTAAGCAATTCATTGAATAGATTTGTACTGCTGAATTTTCCGCATAAAATATTTATGTGTTATTAAGTATCGATATATAAACTTTTAGTTATTCATGGAATAGATTTGAATCGTCTGTTTTACGAGATTAAAACATTTATGTGTTATTTAGTATCGAAATGTATACTTTAAGTTATTCATTGAATTGATTTGTATCGTCTGGTTTACGGCATAAAACATTTCTTTGTTATTTAGTATCGAAATACACACTTTAAGTTATTCATTGTATGTATATGTATAGTTTGGTATCAAAATACATACATTGTTTTTTTCATTAAATTGATTTTTATCGTCTGGGTTACGACATAAAACCATTTTTGTGTTATTTAGTATCGAAATACACACTTTAAGTTATTAATTGAATATATTTGTATCGTCTGGTTTACGGCATACACACATGTCTGTGTTATTTAGTATCGAAATACATACTTTAAGTTATTCATTGAATCGAGTTGTATCGTCTGGTTTGCGGCATTAAACATTTCTGCGTTATTTAGTATTGAAATACACACTTTAATTTATTCATTGAATGGATTTGTATCGTCTGGTGTACGGCATAAAACATTTCCGTGTTCTTTAATATCGAAATACACACTTTAAATAATTAATTGAATGGATATGTCTCGTCTTGTTTACGGCATAAAACTATTTCTGTGTTCTTTAATATCGAAATACACACTTTAAGTAATTCATTGAATTGTATTGTATCGTCTGATTTTGTGCATAAAAGCATTTCTGTGTTTTTTTTTTAATATCGAAAAGCAATACATACTTGAAGATATTTCTTGACCGAGTTCCTCTTTTCTGGTTTACAATATGATGAAATAAAAATGCTATCCAGGCGAACGCTAGAAGGTAAATGGTGTAAATTTCTACTCCCTTTCTTCTTTTGCGTCGTTTTTTACTTTTTCTTTTATATAAGACTCTAGCCGATCAGAAACAGACCCGTCCATAAGAAACGCGAACCTCGTGGCTCCTATAAAAGGAGCGAGGTGAGTTCGCACTTCCTTTTTTTCATCCAGACAGACCACGAAGGAACACCGAGAAGACGTTCCACTCTAGCCCGGCCTCTTGAGCGTGCTCCTAAAAAGGACACTTCAGAAGTACATGCAAGACATATTTGCCCCGCGCGCACATA
This sequence comes from Sepiola atlantica, assembly GCA_963556195.1. Taxonomy (NCBI): domain Eukaryota; kingdom Metazoa; phylum Mollusca; class Cephalopoda; order Sepiida; family Sepiolidae; genus Sepiola; species Sepiola atlantica. The sequence goes on from OY744550.1 coordinate 62,707,421, forward strand.
CCCTACTTACATACACGGTAGCAGACAAAGTAACAAACCTACACACACACAGCTCGTATTCCTACTTCCACACACACACACACACACACACACACACACACACACACACCCCCCACACACACACCCCACACACACCCACACGCTCTATTACTCACGCACTAACAAATAGACATACACATTGTTAGCCTCTCGTGCACGCCTTAAATAATGGACATTCTTAACAAAGCGAATACAATGTATAAACTTTATCAAAGAACATTTTCACTTATTAAAACGAACTTTTATATCCCAGGAAACTTGTAGCTTTATAAATGCCTCATCTAAAATAAATTGTTTGTTAATTCATAATATTTTCCTTTACTTGTTAATTCACTGTCTTAGATAAGGTTTTCTTTCCTTTCCTTCGTTCATTCACAAAACGCCATACATGTAGAGCGGTCACTTGCTTGCTGGTGACCATAACATTTCTCCTCTAATATAATCTTTCCTTCGTTTCGTTTCATTTCCATTTTATTTACTCTACACATACTAAGTTTAACCCTTCGCCATGTTGGTACCTACGTGCTCGATAACCATGGACCACACTTCTACTTATATATTATATTATCTTTTAACGCAAATAGGTCACAAATGAGTAAGTATACCAAAATATTGTTTTGGATTAATTTCTCAACTGTATTTCATTTTAAAATAATTTATGACGCAAT
>OY744550.1:62713127-62723127 GCA_963556195.1 Sepiola atlantica
GATGCGGTGATTAGAGTTAGTGTACTGGAGAGTGTCGTCATTCCAAAAAAGTTACAAAAGAGAATCCTGAGCGATTTTCACGTTGGTCATCCGGGGAAAAACAGAATGAAGTGTTTGATGCGGAATTTCGTGTACTGGCCTAGAATGGATAAGGACATTGAGAACGTCGTGAATACGTGTAAAGACTGTGCATTGGTGGCAAAGGCACGTCGTATCAAATATAGTCCGTGGCCAAAGCAGACCGACCTTGGTCAAGGATACACGTTGATTTTGCGGGCACATTGGAGGGATTTTACCATCTAATTGTAGTCGATAGTTTTTCAAGTGGACCGAAGTATTACGATGTAAAAAAAAAAACACCACCACGGAAGTAACAATCAACTTTCTTCGCCCGTTTTGGAGTGGTCGATTGTTTGATCAGTGACAACGAAACGCAGTTTACGTCCTCCGACTTCAAAGAGTTCTGTGAGATCTTTCAGATCAGACACATCACGACTCCCCTGTATCATCCTAGGTGAAATGGTCAGGCGGAACGCTTTCTGGACACTCTAAAAAGAGCCTTGAGAAAAGCTTGCGGCACTTCCACGGAAACGTCCCTGCAGCAGTTGTTAGAAGTGTACAGGATCACGCCAAACGTAAACATACCATCCTCATTATCTCCCACAGAGATGATGTTTGCGCTAAAAGTGAAAACTGTTTTTGACAAATTACTGCCTAAACAGACCAAACAAGGTCAAACCTCTATTGCACCAAAAAAGAGATACATCCCAGGAGACATAGTATATTTCAAGATGTTTAAAAATAATACGTTTTTCTAGGAACCTGGTATGATAGAACAGAGAATTGGAAATATGATTTACATAATCCAAGGACCTCAGTTCTCTCATAAGAGACACCTAAATCAAATTAGGAAACGACTGTCGGATGACACTGACAGCTCTCCCCAGGTAGAAGAAGAAGTTATGGACATCATATTCGATACTTTTGACATACCAGTACCCCAAGCAGCCCCAGAAAAACGGCAATCCAAAAGGAAACGGAAGTCTCCGGATCTTATCAAAATCAATCCAAAAAGGAAACGATATTAATACTCCTGAAGGGGTAAGGCTTGGGAGAGGGTGTTATGATGCCGTACCTATAACGAACATTTTGGACTCGTCCATTCTAAATAAATGCGGGAAGCATAGGCTTTTTAGCGTTTGAGTTAAACCCGTCTATACTGGCAGTCAGTACTGACGTACTACTAATCTTGTTCCTCTGTTGTATACACTTTTCTCCAAAACCTAAACACTGTGTCCGTGTTCTCATTCCGGCCCCTAAACAGGGCAATAACCGAAACCAATGCCAACAATAGAATAATCTGATTCATACGAAATGAATGAATGAATGAATGAAGAAAAGAACAAGAAAACTCTTAGAAACCTAATTATATAGTAGGAACATAATAAAATGAATCCATAATCCATAGCTAATAGAGATTTTCTATATGTCTGTCTGAAACCGAAACTATACTATTGCTTCTATTAATGCTCAATTCATGGGGGTAGTGTAGTATCTGTTCTGTTGTCATGAGACGATCCTCCCGGGCATTGCCTCCTCCTTGGGCGTAGTATAATATATATTCTGTGGTCATGATATCATCTTCCCAGGAATTACCCCTTTTTGGGATGAGGGGTGTGGGGCGATAGTGTAGTATCTGTTCTGTTGTCATGGGACCATCGTCTCAAGCATAAACTCCCCCATTAGATGGAGGCTAGAATACACCAATAAGAAATTGTCAGAATAGGCTGTTCATTAGCAAACTCAACACTTACTTTTGTTAGTGTATATAGGGTATGTGACTGGAGGTTAATCTTTGAGATTGATTTTATTTCCTTAACCTTAGAATGCACATAACATAGTCTAAAATATCTCATCTTACATATGAAATTATCTTGTGAGATTTTTGAAGTCTGACAAAAATAGCATTTAAGCTAACATATCAAACTTTCAAATTCTGACAAATGAATTTTCAGATGTGACTGTTGGTACTATAATAACGTACTCTGCTACATGGGTTAGAGCAGATAGAGTATCTGCCAGTAAGATATTCCGGATCCTTCATAGGCTGAACAAAAGAATAATTAATCTAGACTAAAAGACTCGGGAATTAATGACCATCCACGATATATAACATGCAACAGATGACACCTACCGGCTCTATATAAAAAGAAGAGAGGAGGAAGTGAACTGATAATTATAGAAGACTGCACGGGTGATGTAATAAAAGAACTAGAAAAATACGTAACAGAAGTCTAGAAAAGGTGATTAACCTTAGCCCTAACCCTAACTACTACAAAAACACCACAAAATGGGAAGACGACTAGTTACACGGACAGTTTATAAGACTGACCAGAGAAAAGATGATCGAAAAAAAAACACATGATGTGATATTCTGGCTGTAGCGTCATTCCATCTGTCGCCAGAGTTTTTATTTTTATTTTTTAATGGAAATCGCTCCAGACAAGGCATGAAGCTAAAAAATAAAATACTACTTCAAGGTAAAAAAAAAACTAGCCAACAATTATAGTTTGATGGATAGATTCCAATTCAGAAAACAGCAATTCTTCCCCCTTTGTCAGAAACATCGCTCATGCAATTTGAGGACTAAAAGGCAAAATAAGGGAAGCTAGTTACGAAGCTGTAGAAAGTAAACCCAAGTTAGTCACTTTCTACTACTTTCCTGGCTGGAAAAGTGGAAACCATAGCTCGCCGTTGGTTGCCAATCAGACTCAGTGGCTATAGTCATCAGATACCTGCCAGATACTAGTCAGACGCATGGGGCATGTCTTACCGGACACCAGAGCATGCTGTCCAGAACGGTGATCGTGTCAAGTAGAGACAAAAATTCATCATTACAGCCCTCGCGCTAGCTCGTGTTTAACGCATAAAAACAGTAGATAAGCAAATTTAGCAAACGAGCAGAAAAAGACTACAAGAACAAAAACGACTGCGTGGGGAAAGCAGTACACTGGGAACTATGCAAACGTCTGCAGTTTAAGCATGCAAAAAAATGGTACACACTGAAACTGTAAGCAGTAGTGGAAAACGAAAAATATGAAATCTTCTGGGACATAGAAGTACCAACGGAAATCTTCTGGGACATGGAAGTACCAACGGAAATCTCATGGGACGTGGAAGTACCAACGGAAATCTTATAGGACGTGGAAGTACCAACGGAAATCTTCTGGGACGTAGAAGTACCAATGGAAATCTTCTGGGAATGGAAGTACCAACGGAAAACTTCTGGGACGTAGAAGTACCAATGGAAATTTCTGGGACGTGGAAGTACCAACAAAAATCTTCTGGGACGTAGAAGTACCAATGGAAATCTTCTGGGACGTGGAAGTACCGACGGAAATCTTCTGGGACGTGGAAGTATTAACGGAAATCTTCTGGGACGTAGAAGTACGAACAGAAATCAACTGGCACGTGGAAGTACCAACGGAAAAAGTAGAAATGATAATAATCAACAAGTAGGAAAAAACTAACTCTGCTAAATCCTAGATTTCGCCGTCGGAACAGTTCACAGGTAACGATCAAGAAGGCAGAAAAACTAAGCAAATACATAGAAAATACTGGAGACTTGAAAAGAATATGCAACATGAACAAATGTACTGTTGTACCAATAATAGAAAGTGAACTTAAGAAAGTAGAAAATGAATTTTCGGCTTACTTAATTCTCGCTCCCATTATTTTGTCCTATAGTCTTCACATTTCATGAAAGGAACTAGAAAAGCTGATAAACACGACCAGTATCTCCAGTGAGGACGTTTAAGTGGAATTCGAATGGAAAAGTGTGCATTGCTAGAGATGAAAAGAGGAAAACTGGCGACATTGGGGAGCATGAAACTGCCAAACCAAGGGGAGATGAGGGAACTAAGCGAACAGGTTCGCTATAAATATTTGGAAGTTCTGGAAGCAGACATCATCAAATCAACAGAAATTAAAGAGATGATTGGAAAAGAATACCCGAGAAGAACAAAACACTCTTAGAAACGAAATTATATAGTAGAAATCTAGTTAAAGGAATACACACCTGTGCAGTATCACTGAGAAGATACTTTGCACTATTTATAGGCTGAAACAAAGGCTGGACCAAAAATGAACTGAAGCATATTAACCAGAAGACTAAGAAACTAATGATCATGCACAATGCAGCACTACACCCGAAAAATAATACTGGCCAACTGTACGTGAAAAATAATGATGTAGGAAGAGGGTTGGTAAATATAGGAAGACCTAAAACAGATTCTGAAAAGTATATAACCCAGAACAAAAAAAAAAGACTGATGACCATAGCAAGAGACACGGTAAAAATGAACAATACAGTGGGGAAACTAGAAATAAAAAGACAAGAAAAGAACAATGGTAAGATAAATATAGTTTATTTCTGGATTGGTCAAAAGCGGAATACGTCTACGCCCTTATTGCATGACTATCCTTAATCTAAATTCAATTAAACCTGTAGGAAATTCGACAAATATAATATAACGAATACTTTCTCTGTCTGTCTGTCTGTCTGTCGACGAGAATCTTTGTAGACGTAATAATTACATTGGGGAAACTCCTCTATTTTAGATTAAATAATACATAAATAAACAATAAACAACCCGATGTCTTTAGTATGTTCGTAAGTCTAATCTTAATGAAACAGTATTCTGGCAGGTCGTATATATAGTCATGGCCAAAACAACATGCGTTTTTTTTTCGAATTTACATAATTAATTTGTTGTAAACTTCTAATAAATTAGTATTCTGAAATATACACTTATAACTGGTAATCTTCAACTTTACATATGTATTTATAATATTTTCCTCGATAGTAATATTAATTAAAATTATTAATACAATTAATTAAAGACATTTTATTGAGAAACGAGCACGTTTTTAATCACATATTGGATGACTATGTTGATTGCATTTGCCCAAAAGTCACTGCTTGCCTGCTTCAAACTCATGTCAATTTTTCGATACATCGACACATCTCTATACGTGGTTAGGGTTAGGGAATGCAGGTAAAAAGACAGCCATTTAGGAGTGAATCCAATAAATAGTTACTTCGCCTTTTTGAAGTAAAATGTCAACTAAATAAAGCTAAACAACTCTGTATTCGTCAATACACAGTTACATCCCTGTTTTCTTAAGATGGCTTCATTTTGAAAATGAATATTCTTTTTTTTATAAATTTGTCTGTCTGCCCGTCGGTCAATCAGTTATATTTAAATGTGAAAGGGCCCTTCTTTCAGATAAACCTATACATCTCTTTACCTTTGTTGTACGTGCGTTGGCCAATCAGTTTCGCTAGATGCATCCACTCATCTCTATAAAAGTTTTGTCTGTCATACGATCCAGCAGTTTCGTTTGCGTTCGAAATAGAATAGCAAATGTCTCTCGTAAGGGGCTACGGAGAATTAGGGTGAAAGTTTAGAGGGTCATCCTAAATTAGGAGCTGTGCAACGAGATATTTGTTCACATTAGTTTTACATTTCTGCATGTCGGTACAGTCGGGGAAACAGGGAACAGGGAAGGAATTCCAAAGGCCGACAGCTCCAGGAAAGAAGCTATTGGAGTAGAAGGCTCTCCAGTATCTGGGGACATCCACAGTGAATAGATGGGATTTAGCTGATTGTCGGGTTGGTCGAGTGTATTTACGTCGAGGGAGCACTAGAGCAGCAAGTTCATCGGAGCACATTCCATTGAAGTACTTGTAAAACAAGCACAAGGATGCAACATTGTGGCGATGGGACAGAGGCTGGAGCTTGGTGGATAGTACGAGACCTATTAGATTAGATACTCTATTTTGGGACCTTGTCTAAGAGGGAGAGACTGGTGGATTGTACACCAACCCAAATGTGACAACAATACTCTATAAAAGTCATATATTTGTTTTTTTTTGCGGCTTGAAACAAGACTAACTATAACATATTTTTTAAAAACGTCAGGAATAGATGGCTCTTGTATGCGTCAGATGTAGACAGGTCAGCGATCACATTCAAAAAGTGTGGGGGGGGGGCAACGTTTCTCGACGTCTTCCCCCGTCAACACAGCTTACAAAAAAAGAGGACAAACAAGGATTTTTGCATCCAGCCCGCCAAAAATTGGTGTCTGTTGACTGGTCAAGGAGGATTCCCTAGGCCAATCAAATTGGAATATTTGAGAACTGAAAGAAGCTAATTCATCGTCATAATGAACAAAGGGGGATAATTGTTTAGGAGAAAGGGAGAGTTTTAATATCGTGTCAACTAGTTAGCTTTGAATCTAAAATATAAGTTTTAGATGCACTGACGCATCTATATACGAGTTTCCCGGATATTTTGTAAAAGTCACTCGCCAAAAAAAAAATACCAGCAAAAAACCAAACAGATAAACTCCGTGTTGTAGAAAAAAATAGATTGCTTTAACAAAATCATTTAGAGTGTGTTAGCGTGATGAAATGCACCATTTTTCGTAGAGGTAATTTAACAATTTTGAAAACGGCGTTTATTGCATGTAAAATTCAGACTCTTCATATAATAAGAATAAATAAAAACTGACAAACTCATCCAAGCAAAGGGATCAAACGTGATAATAGTCAACATGAAGAAAAACAAAATAATACCAAATTATAGAAATTGTTCAAAAACAGACATGACTGCTTACGAAGGTAGTCTACTGGGAACTATGCAAAGGTCTGGGAACTATGCAAATCGTACAGGCCCAAATTGGAGCCAGTAGTGGAAAATGAGTATTGATTTACTCCTCTCCAGGAGTTAGGCACAAGGCCAGTTTTTATCTTACTCCCACAAGTAAGATGTGACCCAAGGTCGGGTCAGGAAAGTGGGGTTTAAAAATTGCCTGGGCAGCCCCGTCGGCATTCCCAGGCAGTAAGCAATAAACTTACTCCTCCCCAAAGAGGGGAGGCGAAGCCTGGGAGGGTGGACCTCCTAGAACTGCACAGGACAGACCCATTGACCGGCGTAAGTCAAGCCCCGAAGGCCAAGACAATACCAGTATGGGGTTCAGTATCCATCGGAACAGATAATACACTTTGATCTTAGCCAAAAGGCCAAGAAAAAAGTGTAGTGGAAAATGAGTAGCATATAATCCTCTGGTACAGACAACGGACAAAATCATCCAAGCAAGTAGACCGGACGGACGTGATAATAATCAACAAGAAGGAAAATATAGTTAAATTGTAGATTTTGCCGTCCCAGCATATCACATGGTGAAGTTGAAGGAGGCAAAAAATTAAAACAAAGCAAATACATGTCGTTTGCTGAAGGGAATATGGTAAATGAAGAAAACTACTATAATATCAATAATTGTAGGAGCACTAGGAACGGCTGTAAAAAACCTGGGGGAAAAAACAAACTAGAATGCAATTGGAATCAAAGGGAAGATTGACACCATACAAAGGACGGCACTGATGAAATCAGCTGAAATAATAATAAAAAAATCCTTGAGTGTGGAAGCTTACACCAACCAATCACTGATAAACTGAAATAGAATAATTCTGTGTAAACACAAATTCCTTGACCTATTCACTCAGAGCAAAGTGTAGTATCTGGTCTTCATCTTTTCTGTTTTCGGTCATACCCACTCAAGAAGTTAGAATCCATTTATGTCACTGAGTATTTGCATAAAAAGTCGTTTCCCTTATACTTCTGCCCCCACATGCACACACACACAGACAACTGCCCTTTATATAAAAAAAACTAGCAAGGGTACCCAGCGTTGCCCGGGGCTCTACAACCCCCCATCCCGTTTTCCCCTTCCTCTCTGCAGGCAAAAGTGTAACAATCTCTCTCTTCCCGGTCGCCCCTCTCCCCTCCCATACCCCGCTACCCTCACTCCCCCATAATTACGCCATGCGTTCCACAGTAGCATTTATTCTGCATTTTTACAGCCTAACCTAACTTATAATCATAACCTAATACGACACATGTCCAAACAGGAGTGACAAAAGTAGGTCAATGCCGTGTGCGCGCACTGCAAGTGACTGGCAAAACTACCTTTTTTTTGTTGCAAATCTCATTTTCCAGGAGTGGCAAGTTTTTTCTACAAAATACCCGAGTTTCTATTTGTCTGTTACACATAAGTTTTATATAAAACTAGCATGGCTACCCGGCGTTGCCGCGGGACAGAAGTGTAACATATTTCTATTAAAACTTCTCTGCCCAACCCATTCCTCTCACTAGACATACATTGTTTTATAGATTATCTGAGTCGGCGTAAATGAATTTTCTTTTGAAAAAATCAGAGTTACTTCCCTTTAGTTAGTACATGAAAATTACAAAAAAATCAACACCCCTCCTGATGAAATCGGTGACAGTTTAGAGTCAAAGAACGGATAATTTTTCCTAAATTTTAGATATTGTTGATTCCGGGCAACGTCGATCAAAAATATATCAACTTTGTGGGTGTTTATTTGGTAGTTTATCAGCCTTAGCGAGACATATATATACAGATACATACATACAGACAGAGAGACAGACAGGGAGTGAACTTGAATGCCTACTAGACACTGTCCTTGAGTGTCTATAGTTTATCTGTACATAGGTTTGTCGGGACAACCTGACACGAGAAAAATAACATAGTATTTGCAGCACAAATAAGATCCTATACACGACTATACATTACCTCAAGTAACAGCACTTAGCTGGATACTCCACCAGACTAGATGAATTCTTGTCCTGAAATCCGGTAAGACCAATAGACCACAATAAAGATATACTATAACATAATCAACTTGTCAATTGGGGAGAGGAAAATTAAAATTCATATTCTTAACTTCTTTACTAACTCAACGTTTGACAGGTAAAGGAAAATTTTAATGAAATATTTGAATATCTATGTATCTCATATAGAGATCAAGTGCTAGCCCCAGAAAGGGGCCCCTTGATTTCTGAGAACTTCAACTGAAGTAAAATGAAACAAAACAGTAGAAACCGACACATGGACAAAGAAAATCAAACAAACCATGACACACACACACAAATATAGACAAAGGTACATACATTTCATTGGTACAAACTTTGCGAGATAGACAAAGAAATGCAAATATCAGAAATATTGCCATCCCCTCGGTATGGCTACCAACACTGGCTCATACGAGGAATGGTGCACATTCTTCAAGTAATGTTACCTCAAGTAACAGCACTTAGCTGGATACTCCACCAGACTAGATGAATTCTTGTCCTGAAATCCGGTAAGACCAATAGACCACAAGAAAGATAAACTATAACATAGTTAACTGGCCAATTGAGGAGAGGAAAATTAATGTTCGTAAATTCTTTACTTAATCAACGTTTGAGAGGTAAACGAAAACTTTAATAGAATATTCGAATCTATGTATCTCGTATAGAGATCAAGTGTTTGCCACAGGAAGCGGCCACTTATTTTATGAGACCTTCGACTGAAGTAAAATGAAACACTTCCCTTTTATATAATAGATTTCTAGATACACTCACGAATTTCTTAGAAAAATTTCCGTCCACTCGTCGGGCAATTAGTTACGGTTAAGTCTGACATAACGTTTTTAGACGCAATCTCTAAAAAGTTGGAAACGTCATTTTCAAGTTGGAAATAGTGTGTTATTTATCTCCCTCCGACAGCAGTAAGATGTGACACAAGGTTGGAAAGTGGGATTTGATAAGTCAGCACCCTAGAAGAAAGAGCACTTATGACCCTTAAAAATTGCCTGGGCTGCCCCGTCGGCATTCCCCGGTAGGAGCGCCTCAGGCGATTAGCTATAAACTAACCCCTTCTCAAAGGGTGAGAAGGCAAAGCCTGAGAGGGTTAGTGTTTTCATCGTTAAATGCGCAAACCGAACTTCAATTTTCTTCTAAAACGACGAAATTAAAAAGAAATCCTTTTTTCCCTCCGCATGCTTAGCGCCAGACGGAACTTTTACAAACAGGGGTTCTTCGTGAGGGCTTCCCCTCTCTGGAACACGTTACCGCGGTATTGATTCCTTGAA
>OY744550.1:62733127-62735627 GCA_963556195.1 Sepiola atlantica
GCTGATTGTATAGTTTTTTTTGTGTGTGAGATATGATATGTGTTTGAATATCGATTGTGTCGTTTAGCTGGTACGTAAGACGTCGGGAGAGGATTGTTGTCATGTGGCTAAAATAGGTGATGTATTTGTCTGTTTTAGTATTAGGAAAACATTCCTCGAATGGACATTAGAAAAAAATACAGCTCGTTTGTTTGGTAGTGGTGTTACTGTTTTTGATTATTAAGTTAGAGGTTGTGAATTTTGTGTAGTTAATTATTAGTTTTCTTTTTTTGTTGTTGTTCGATAGGTTTAGTGTATCGGTTTATTATGTTGGTTATAGCTTTTTAATCAAGTTTGTAGTTAGGGTGTATTTGATTTTTGTAGTATAGGTAGAAAGTGTTTTATTGTGTCTTATTCGGATTGTTTTGGTGTAGGGTTAGGGTTAGGGTTAGGCTTAGAGGTTGTTGGACGCATCTTAAGAATCAATCCTATATTATAGTTATTTGTCTGCAATACTGGTTCTTTCGGACCAGCATAAGAGTGGAGTATCGGTTCTGGTGGGTCTCAAGAGGCCATCACTCCCGGTATTACTTCATCCGATTTGTTTATTGTTGATCGTCGGAGGCAGCCTCACTAGTGAATGTCGACAGGGCCGATTATGTGTAGTTTTTCCACTGGTCTAGAATTCCCCCTTTTTGGAGAAGAGGTGGTGGTGTTCCCACTATAAATTGACCTTGTGTCTCTAACATTGCCGATGTGGAAGGTAGATAAACAAACTATTAATTAGACTAGAAACACCTCCCGGTATGGCGGTAATTCGACACGAAATGGATGTATATTTCGAGTGTTTTAATATACTAATATATTTACGCATCGTATGCTTTTTTATGGTAATCGCCCCAGACAAGGCATGAAGCCACTTGATATAAAGAGATAACAAGTACAAATACGATTATCACACAGACAGGAGATGCCTATTGGTCTTAGTCTTTAAGAGACCAAGACTATAAGTAGGAGGAAAACAGCCAGCAGGAAGAGAGTTCCACAAGCTTGCAGTTCTTGGAAAGAAGCTACTAGAATAGGAAGCTGTATTACAATGAGGTATAAAAACAGTGAATTGATGGAGACAACTAGACCAACGAGTCAGACGAGCTGGAACAAAAGAAGCGGGGAATAGATCACATAATTCTGAAGAACACATGCCATAATAGTATTTATAGAAAAGACTGAGACTAGCAACATCACGTATGTGAAAGAGAGGGTGTAGAGAAGAAGAATCGCAGGGCCAATCAAATAACAGATACGTTACTGCACCTTATTAAAAAACCTCAAATGGGACAGAGATTCATCAGCCCAAATATGACAACAGTCCTCCATACATGGTCTGATTGTAGATTTGTAGAGATAGAGAATAGACTCAGGTGTGAGAAAGTGTTTGAAAAGAATCTACTTTGGTTTGAACATTTTTGTCGCTAAACTCACAGATTGAATTAACGCTTCCTGAGAATATAGGGCTGTGCTTACTCGTAACATGTTCAATAATTTCATTTCTCTTTCGCAAGTATGTGGGTAGTAGCCATGTTTGTCAGAGTCGCTTTTAAAAATGTATATTTACTTTTGTTCAGGAATCCTCCAGGAACCGTGATTAAAAAAAACAAAAAAACTCCCCAAAACATTAAGAAGGCTTATTGAACTTGAAAGAGTAAAATTGAAATTGGCGATTAAGTCACGTTTGGTTGATTCGAGAAAAAAGAAAAGCGGATTGAAAAAAAAAAAAAAAAAAAAAAAAAAGAAAGAAAAATAAAGAAAAAAAAAAAAAGAAAAAAAAAAAAAGGAAAAAAAAAAAGAAAAAAAAAAGAAGAAAAATAAAGAAAAATAAAGAAAAATAAAGAAAAATAAAAAAAAAGAAAAAAAAAAAAAGAAAAATAAAGAGACGGAACAAAATTTGTCACACTTTCTTCCATTAAATGACATGGTTGAGTCGCTTGAAAAGGATAAGAAGAAAAAAAAAATCAATGGTTATCCTTTATGAGTCATAAGAAAACCGGAAATGGGGGTCGGTTTCTAGTTCCATGTTAAAAAAGTACTACCATAGTATCGGTAAGAAAAGACGCAGTTGCAAGTAGCGAAATATAGACGCGCTGACAGTTGTTCTTTTGTAATCCGAGTTCAAGTCCTATGAAGGCCATTGAGTTCACTTGGTATGAACAAGAGTATATACGAAAGGTGTACAACGGTATCAATCTGTATACAAAAGGTGTATACATTCGTGTCATGGCCTCCGTTCAGTCTTGAAAGACAATGGCTACCTCCTGTAAAGGTATCTGCACGTGTAATTGTGAAGCAAGGGTTGCGCAATCTCTCTCTTGAGTCGGCACTGCTTGATTCCAGTGGTAAGGAGAAATCCAGGACGACTCGAAACAATGCCGAGAGGAGCAGAGAGCACATACAGCAGCTGGTATTCCCAAATGGTCTTTATTTAAAGACTTTCTCATGATGGCTAAACGGAAAATTGTTTATA
>OY744550.1:62738127-62753127 GCA_963556195.1 Sepiola atlantica
AAATCGCGTCCGATGTTGTGTGAACTAACGGTGTAAATGTCTCTTTTAAATTGAACTTAAATCGCGCATGGTCGCTGGTAGGTATACATTTGGGAAAGTTCATTTTTTTAAACATCTTTAGAATTTTAACATAAAGAAATGTGGACTAACCGTGAGAAATATTAGATAAAAAAGTCAAGATGAAAAAGAGAAAAAAAAAATGTTTTTATTTTTATTTTGATTTTAATAAAAGATTTCCGTGTATTTGCTTCGTTTTTCGTCTCCTTGATTTTCACCGGTGGTCCGTGGGAACGGCAAAATCTATGAGTTGGCAGGATTTTCTTTCTTGTTAACAATTATGACATCCGGTCTCCTTGCTTGTATGAGTTTATCTGTTTTTACCTCCATGTCCCAGAGGATTTTTGAGTACTGTCTCTGGTTTATGTTTGTACCATATATCAGAGTGTTCAAAATGCAGTCGTTTGCATGATTCAAGTGTATTGCTTTCCCCACGCAGTCGTGTCTGTTCTTGTATTTTTAGTGGGCTAGTTTTCTGCATTCACCTATTATGTGATTTACTGTTTCGTCTCTTTGCTCGCACAATCTACATTTACTGTTTTCCTGGGTTTTATCTATTTTAGCTTTAATGTAGTTAGTCCTAATCGCAGTAGAGATTACGTTTCTCTGTTCAAGTGCCCCTTTTTAGCCACGTACAGGAATGTTGGTGGGTCTCTTCTCTTGTCAGTCTTATGAAACGTCTATGTATCTGTTTTTTCTTTTTACTTTTTTTATTATCTTTTTTGTTTCCGGTTTCTGTGTTCCCAGAATTGTTTATTGAAACGGTGTCTCTTGCTGTGCTGATTAGCCTTCCTGCGTTCTGGGTCATGTATTTTTTCATGTCTGTTTTGTGTCTTCGACACAGTCTTCTATACTTACCAGTCCTCTTCCCCCTTTCGTCTCTTTCCACGTAGAGTCTGTCCGTATCGTCTTTTTGATGTATTGCATTGTGTATGGTCATTAATTATCTAATCTTCTGCTCAAGGTGCCTGAATTATTCTTTAGTCAAGCCTATGAATGGTCCAGAGTATCTTATTAGCGATACTACCCAGGTGTTTATTCCTTTTACTAGATTCCTGCTAGATAATTTCGTTTCTAAGAGTTTCATCTTCTCTTTCATTTATGTAGAGTTGATGGTGTCGTTTTCCAAAACTCCCAAATATTTAAAGCTATCCTGATTGCTGAGCGTCCTTATATTCTCATGGTTGGGCAGCTCCATGTCCTCTGCTGTCTCCAGTTTTTCCCTTTTCATTTCTAGCAGTGCACACGTTTCCATTCCAAATTCCATTTGAATGTTCAGGCTAAAAATTCTGGTCGTAATTATCAGCTTTTCCAGTTCATTTTTGCTTTTTGCAAATAGCTTCACGTCGTCCATGTACATGAGGTGGTTTATTCTTTGTTCTCTGCCTGTGAACTTGTATCCGGCATCACATTTCCTGAGTATGTAGTTGAATGGAATCATGGCTATGATCAAAAGTAGTGGTGACAGGGAGTCTCTTTGGAAGATGCCTCTCTGTATTTTTATCTCAGTCAAGTATTGTCCACCAGCTATCAGTTTTAATCTCCATTTTCATTGCTTTCTTAATGAAATTAATAATATTGTCGGATATCTTGTACATTTTTAAGCATTCAATTATCCATGCTTGAAGAATTCTGTCGTAGGCTTTTTTGTAGTCAATCCATGCCATGGATATGTTCTTTTTTTCTGAGTTTTACTTCCTTCAAGATCTTTTGATCTATGTATAGTAGATCATTCGTCCCTCTTTTCCCTTTCAACATCCTTTTTGTTCCTTAGAGAGCAATCCACGATTGTTCAGAGAGTGGTAGATATGTTCTCTCAGTCGTTCCGTTAGGATTTACCATATTGTTGGTAAACAGGTTATTGGTCTGTACTTCCGTTTTTGGCGTCTTTTTGTATTTGTATTGTCGTTCCTTTGGTCATCAACTCAGGTACATCTTTTTTGTGGATACATCCTCTCATTTTCTTTGCTAACCTTTCATGTAGGGTCGTGAACTTTTTAAACCAGTAGGCATGTATTCCATCGTGGCCTGGTGCTGTCCAGTTTGGCATTTTTCTTAGAGTCATCTGAATTCTTTCTTCATAAATTTCTGTTTCGGTTCCTTCTTAAATTTGTTGTTCATCTTTCATGTTTTTCAGCCATTTTGCATTTTTGTTGTGTTTTTTAGGCTTTTCTTATATCTTTTTTTTTGTAAAAATGGCTTTTATTATTTTGAAAGGTCCTGTCCTGTTTGTGCTGTTCAGATTTGTATTTGTATCGTCTCAGTCTTCCTTCTATTGCTTCTATCTTTTGTTTTAGTTTTTCATGTTTCTTATTTAGTCTTTCCTTGGGAGTCAGATTTCTGCTGTTCTATCGTTTCTTCTTTTCTTTCATCCTGTTTACGGTTTTAGTTCTTTTTAAAGTTTGGTGACGTGGGTTTCCGGTCTAATTTCCTATCGAGGCTTTGTCGGTCCATACTTTTTTTCTTTTTAGTTTCATGCTTATTGATTTTCCCCTGTATATATCAAGTTGTTTAAGTCTGTGATAGTATCTGTTACGATGTACGCGAGGAGTCTGTTTACTTTTTTAGTTTCTAATTTAATTTCTCTCAATCTTCGTTCCTTAGGATGAGAGTTTTGTTTAATGCTTGGTCATGAACTCGTCTTGCTTCTTCTTCAGTGAGTTGTGTCGTTTCGTAGTCTTCTACCTGTTGATTTTCGCCAACTGGTGTTTCTTGATCTGTTACTCAATTCATCTTTCGTTTGATTTCCGTTAATTCCAGCTCCGAGAACCTCTTTTGAGGATTCATCTTGCCATTCTTTGTTTCGTAGTACGGTGGTCAGTAGAAATGCCTCCTAGAATTTTCATTCGTTTCCGATAGCCTCTTTCCGTGGGGTGGCGGCTTCTGTAGTAGAATTCCATTACCAGTCTATTCTCTTTTGTTGTGCATTTCTTCCTATGGCTTTTTTGTGTTCTTTTCATTCCTGTTTTCTTGTGTTCATCTGTGACCTTGTCGTACCTTGAATTTGAGATGTTACTTAGCTGTTTTTGGTCTGTGATCTTGTCCATGAAATTAAAGAAGCCAACATCCGTAGGATGCGGACCGGGCACCATTTTTAGTCATCGAGGGAGCACCTGTCCATCATGACACTCAAATCTTTATTCTGAGTCACACAGCGTTTATTTGTATTTGTAGACATTTCTCATGGGTTGATGTTTGTGGCAACTCCAGGCCCAGGTGTTATCCTATCACAGGATAGTGTTTATGTCTCATTTTCATGATAGACATGGTGCACTATCACACATACATTACGACAGACAGGACAGTTACAATATATATATATATATATATATATATATATATATATATATATATATATATATATATATATATATATATATATATATATATATATAAAAGATCTCTAGACTGGAGTGTATGAAATAGCCGGTGAATGTCTGGCATCCGGTAGGATTCCCCATCTCCAGCAAAAACGGAAAGATAAGAAAAATAAAAACGTGATATATATATATATATATATATATATATATATATATATATATATATATATATATATATATATATATATCACGTTTTTATTTTTCTTATCTTTCCGTTTTTGCTGGAGATGGGGAATTCTACCGGATGCCAGACATTCACCGGCTATTTCATACACTCCAGTCTAGAGATCTTTTAAAGATTCTAACCGTCCCTTTAAGTACAATTATTTGTATTTCTCTTGCACTCGGTTGACCGGGTATACTCGCCAGATAGTTTTTGAAATTCTTTTTCATTAGTCCTGTTGCTCCTATAATTACTGGTATGATGGAGATTTTCCTAAGATTCCAGTTTCTTTTCATGTCGTATTTCGTAATCTTTTCCCTTTCAGTTCTGTTTAATCCTGCATCATTAGGAACACTGACTTCAACTAGGGTTGCTACTTTCTCCCTTTTGTCCCATATTACGATGTCAGGTTTAACAGCTCCGTTTTTTAGATATGTAGCTGTAGGGATTGTATAGTCATAGTGGATGGTGTATAAATATATATATATGTATGTATGTGTGTGTTACCTAACTACTTAGTATAATTTTTTTTAGGTTACATCTAAAAAAATAGGAAAAAAAAAACGATAAGTCCCCCCCCCCCCCCGCATATTTAGATGATGAATTGAAGCTTGAGGTCAGCGGGAGGTTTTCCAATAAAAGGTAACAATTATGTGAAAAGTGCACCAATTAAGGCTGGTAATTCAATTAGATTTATACGTAGCAGGAGGATACTTTATATTTCACTTATTTATCCTTCAAAAGTTTGCGTTTTGGTTTTTACTTATCAGAACATTCGAGATAGGACCAACATTCACACGGGAATAGATTAATACATTTCTATCATATTTACCTTCTTTTTCTATCTTCAACACTTACCTTCGATATTTGCCTTCCTCACTGGTAAGCGGTGACTAGTTCATCTTCAACAGTCAATGGTGAGACGTACTTCGACATGCTGGAAACTGGTTAATGGATAAGTTGAGCGAGGAAGAGTTTGACGACTTCATTTTCAAACAGGATAGGGCGTCACCGCGCTGGAGTGTTAGGGTTAGACAGGATCTGAACACAACATTGTCAGACAGATGGATTGGACGGTCTGGACGAGATGATCGTGTTCTCATGCCCTAACCTCCAAGGTCTCCAGATCTCACACCCTGCGATTTCTTTTTGTGCATCTATTGGCTTTGCGTTAATCATCTTTCGTTCTTGTGTTGCTCTTTCAAAGAGGAATCGTTCGTAGACAGCTTTCTTGGACATGGCCGCTTTTCGGAATTTTGTGCGAAATACACGTTGAACACGTGTCCATGATTCAGTTTTTGAAAATTCAAGGACGCAAAACGCCTTTTCTGGCTGAGTGAACGCCATTACTGGGCCTGAAAAGATATGAAACGATCATTAGCATTACAAATACTTAATGAATTTAACTTTAAAATTATACCAGTTTACTCTTACTACTATTCAGTAGATACGAGGACTTGAAATGTGCCCAAGACTTTTGAAACACCCTGTAAATAAATATTTTTATTACCAGTAAAGAGCTCTATTTACTATTGAGCACTATTATATGAACACAGTAAAGATTCTCTGAATTCAACAAGATGGCATCCATCTTGTTGAATTCTACGCAGTCGGACATTTCTTTTATATCCATTTTTGACAAGGGGAGTGTCTCCCGAAATACCAAATGATTTCCAATCATCCGGACATTACACTCAGATAACATACTTGCTGTTTATTATGTCAGATTGAAAAGAAAAATAAATAGATAGTTGTAAGACCTCTCTTTCGATTATTTTACTTTTGTTCTTTCCAGCTTCTCATCAATCCGGCTCTCTGCATTGCCTTAAGCCTTCTTAATACTTATATATATATATATATATATATATATATATATATATATATATATATATATATATATATATATATATATATATATATAGTTGTGGCTTGTTGTATCCACTTGCGTGTGGTCAAATGTGTTGATAGATTCAGCTCGTAAATCACGGCCGCTAGGTGTCGCGTTTGTCGTAATGGAGACAGAGGTTGTTCCCCTTGTCGATCTGCTGTCCACTGGCCACTACCCCCCTCTCTCTCTCTGCTTAATTATTCAAAACTTCTTCGTTCTTTTATCGTGGGGATTTTCTAACTACCTCTCGTTGCCTTTTTAAGTCTTCTGACCCACCCATCCCAACACCTTACCTCGGCAGTTCTAAACGCTCTCCATACCCACTTTTTTTTTCGACATCCGCTACCCCGGTGTGATCAGTTCTAGACATCCTTAAAACAGCCATACTTTGTTGTAATGGTTTTGTTTTTGCTTTTTTTGTTTTGTTTGTTTGTTTGTTTGTTTCTTTCTTTCTTTTTAAACTGTGATTTGTGTGTTTGTTTGTTTGTTTGTTTATAGTTTTATTTATTTTGCCAACAAAGGGGTTTCATGACGTAATGTCGGCCGTAGCTAGAAAGAATTCATTGCACTTAGTTTCAAATAACCTCTGCCTTTATTTACGTGGATTAATATATATATATATATATATATATATATATATATATATATATATATATATATATATATATATATATATATATATGATTTATTTGAAAACTATGTGTTACATATTTCAGAAACGTACCGCGGTTTCATCTAGATGGGCTGACTTTTTACATTAAAAACATCTTTATGCCCAGTGGAATCGTCAGCGTTCTGGATAAGGTGAAACCACGACGAGAAATGGCGTTTTATCGAAAGATATATTGGTTGGGAATTAATTGAGTTATATTTTATTTCATATATATATATATATATATATATATATATATATATATACGTAAATAAAATCAAAGTAGCGTTCACTGCGAGGCGTAATAGCAGCAATCGTGACTCAATGGAGCATGTTAATGGCTATTATATATATATATATATATATATATATATATATATATATATATATATATATATATATATATATATATATTTAGGCAGCAAGTCATTATCTAAGCAAGCGTTGTTGAACATCACAGAACTTTCACGTTTGTATATTTTCCTCGTGAGGTTCACAACCGTCGAGCCATCTTTCTGGTTTCAGGTGGCAATCCGTATAGTACTCCGCCGATAGTTTTTAATTCGGCCATTTTCTCGAGCGCTTTCGACTTTCGTAGTCGTCTTCAGGATTAGGGGTTTGTTTGTTTTTAATTTAAATAAGAAGACTGGAGTTAGTGTTTTATAGTACTATACAGATTGCCACCTGAAACCAGAAAGATGGCTCGACGGTTGTAGAACCCCACGAGGAAAATATACGAACGTGAAAGTTCCGTGATGTTCAACAACGCTTTCTTATATATATCTCGATAAAATAAAGCCCAATACGTTGAGTAGAACAATCAATTTTAAAGAAAGAAAGATGAAGATAAAAAATTGTACAAAATTACATAAAGTTACATAAATTAATACAAATTTTATTACATCGAAAGTTCAGATGCAAGGAGTTACATGTAACTCCTTATATATATATATATATATATATATATATATATATATATATATATACCCAGTGGAAAAGTCAGCGTTCTGAATTAGGTGAAACCACAATGAGAAATGGCGTTATATCGATTAAAAAAGAAACCCGGTGCATTACCGGAAAGTCTCTCTGGAAAAAGAAATTGTTTCAGAATGAATTGAGTTTTATTTTATTTATTATTTTATATTTTTAAATTTTATTCTACGAAGTGTTTTAATGATTTATTCGCTTGAAGTATGTTATTTTTATTTTTATTGTTTGTAGATCGTATCAGATAACGGTGTCTTGGAAAGTGAATACGACGTTTAAAGGTTGTAATATTGAAGTCTCTTTTTGATGGCGATACCGGATTAAAATTTGTGTGTCGGATTTATTATTTATTTTATTTATAGTTTTGTGTTTTAATGGTTTTTATTTTGTTTTATTTGTGTTTTATTTATATGTTTATAGTTGGTTGTTTCGTATTTTAAAGGATAATCTTTAACGAAAATAGTGCTGGCGTCTAAATATACCGTTAAAATCGATCGAGCACTTTATTGATTTATTTTCAATAGAACCTGACACACGCACACACACACAATATATATATATATATATATATATATATATATATATATATATATATATATATATATATATATATATATATATATATATATATTGTAACATTTTTTATTGCTACTTTATGCTAAACCAAAAACGCTATAAACTGCACGAGCACTTATATACCACTAATCCTAACCCTAACCCTAACTCTAAACCCTGCAAACTAGCCCTAACCTCTAACTCTAACCCTTACCCTAACCCTACACCCTAACCCTAATCCTAAATGCTGCAAACTAACCCTAACCCTGCAAAATAACTCTAACCTAAACACTAGCCTTAACCTAAACCATGCAAGCTAACCCTAACCCTAACCCTAAACCTTACCCTAACCCTATCCCTATCTCTAAACCTTGCAAAGTAACCACTACCTTAACCCTAACCCTGCAAACTAACCCTAACCTAAACACTAGCCCTTACCTAAACCCTGCAAACTAACGCTAACCCTAACTCTAACCCTAACCCTAACCCATAACACTAACCCTAACGCTAACCCTAACACTAACCCTAACACTAACCCTTACCCTAAACCCTGCAAAGTAACCATTACCTTACCTTAACCCTAACTCTAAGTCACCGTAGAAAATGCCATGCCTGGCGTCAAGGCATATAGTTTAAATATGGTTAAGCGTCTTCGAACCTGGTCAGTATATAGACCGGTGTTCGTTTGTGAATGGCAAGTTCCGTAAACAAACGATCCATCCAGGTGTATAAATTAAAAGTAAAACTATTCTAATGGGTCACCACTCACCAAGGCCATAAGGCCACTCGAGGATAAAAGTTAACGAGATCGTCAGTTGGTTGATGACCAATACTATGAGAAGATTGGAAACGATTGGTGGAAAGGGCAGAATTTGATTACTTAAAAGGACGGCTCGACAAGTCTTTGTTAACGTTCGACTCGAAGACGATCATGTTGTAGTTAGCAGGGAAGCAGTCCCGTGGAATTGTGTTCCACAGACGGGAAGTTCTTTAAAAGAAACACTGTTCATGGAAGTTCCGCTGGGTTTTAAGTACACAGAGGAAGAAAGGAAAGTTATTTTCAGTGGTGGTAGTTGGACGAGTTTTTGCTGCGATCGTTTTAGATGGAGGATCAAAAAGAAATTGGAGCACAGTCGAGCACCGCCCATGGAAATAACGATAGAATAAAGAAAGACTAGTACCGTCTCTTCTGGATTGCGAAGTTGATTTTTTTGGAAGTTTAATTGGCGGCACACTAACGTCCTGTAACCAAGACGGTCGACCATTCGTTCCGTTTATTAGTTAGTGATGAACCCATACGCCTTTGTTATGTTATTCATTTATTTCACCTGAATTCCGGTCGTATATGTTATATATGTTATTAAATATTTGGAATCTCAGTTATCTCGGTTCGATGCTCGGTGATGGCGGTGGTATCCTCGCCGGTGTTTCTGCGCGCATCATTGCGATGTGGCTCGAGTGCAGCACCGCTGCTGGCGTCATCTGTGGCTGAGGGATCGGTTACCGTCTTGGATCGAATATCTACTGGACCCATCGCCTTGTCAACAGGTAAACTAAGCCAAAATATGATTAATGCCACATAATAATGATACAAGCTGTGGGACTCAGAAGAAAGATCTGGGTGTCATGATTCGCAGGTGCTCCCTCGTTGGCCAACATGGGAGATCCTGTCGGCATCCTGCGAATGTTGGATCCTTTAATATCAGGAGCAAGTCACAGACCAAAAACAGCTAAGTAACATCTCTAATTCCAGGCACGACAAGGGCACATATCAAAAACAAGAAAGCAGGAATGAAAAGAACAGACCAAAACGACATAGAAAGAAATGAACCACAAAAGAGAACAGACTGGTAATGGAAGGCTAATACAGAAGCCGCCACTCCACGGAAATGAGTGAAAAATCTATGGGACATTTCTACAACGGAACAAAGAATAGCAAGATAAATCCTCAAAAGAGGTTCTTGGAGCTAAAATTAACGGAAATCAAACAAAAGATGAATTGAGTAACAGATCAAGAAACACCAGTTGGTGTAAATCCACAGATAAAAGACGGGTAAAAAATAAATACTAAAACTAAACAGGGTGGAGACTACGAAACCACAGAAAAAGTATACCGGAAACGAATGAAAAAGAATTGACTAGTAATGGAATGTTACTATAGAAGCAAATTCAAACAAAAAGGCTCCCGGAAGAGAATGAAAAAATTTATGGGGCGACTGGACAAAGGTCTGCAGATCAAGCAAGGCTGATTCTCAAGAGAGGGTGGTTCTAAAAACTGGAACTAATTGAAATTAAACGAAAGATAGATGGTGTAAACGATCAACTGATTATTAACCCTGAATCCTAACCCTAAACCCTAACCCTAAACCCTAACCTTAACCCTAACTCTAACCCTAACCCTAACCCTAACCCAAAACTCTAACCCAAAACCCTAACCTCTAACCCTAACCTTAACCCAACCCCTAACCTTAACCCTAACCTCTAACCCTAACCTCTAACCCTAACCTTAACCCTAACCCTAACCTTAACCCTAACCTCTAACCCTAACCTCTAACCCTAACCTCTAACCCTAACCCTAACCCTAACCTTAACCCTAACCTCTAACCCTAACCTCTAACCCTAACCTTAACCCAACCCCTAACCTTAACCCTAACCTCTAACCCTAACCTCTAACCCTAACCTTAACCCTAACCCTAACCTTAACCCTAACCTCTAACCCTAACCTCTAACCCTAACCTCTAACCCTAACCCTAACCCTAACCTTAACCCTAACCTCTAACCCTAACCTCTAACCCTAACCTCTAACCCTAACCCTAACCCTAACCTTAACCCTTACCCTAACCCTAACCCTAACCTCTAACCCTAACCCTAACCCTTACCCTAGTCTCTAACCCTTACCCAACCCCTAACCTTAACCCTAACCTCTAACCCTAACCTCTAACCCTAACCTCTAACCCTAACCTCTAACCCTAACCTTAACCCAACCCCTAACCCTAACCCTAACCTCTAACCCTAACCTCTAACCCTTACCCTAGCCTCTAACCCTTACCCTAACCTTAACCCTAAGTGAAAACCCACAGGTAGAAGACTAGAAAAACATAAACTGCGAAAACTAATTAGCCACATGTAAATTGCAAGAAACGTGGAATGAACACCTCATGAAACCAAGGGAACTGAAACTACAAGAAATGTTATAAACTGTGTCTCCCCGCAAATAAAAGGTATCGGCTTCGGCTGATAACACACAAAATATTTGTAAAGGGTCAAAGAAGTTTGAAAGTCTGAGGAGAGAGCACTAACCAGACCTCTACTGAAAGAGTGCGGGAAGTACTGGGACCTTAGGGAGACTTATTGCCACCAAAATCTCAGAGAAGACGAATGGTCGTTGAAAGCGAAAAATCGATGGTAAGCGACTGTTGCGATAACACAAAGTCATTTGCAATAGTTATCGAAAGAGATGGAAGATACTGAAAATCTGGAGAGACTTGTTGTTATCCAGACTCCAGGGAAACCCACCGGTTATTATCAGCGATTAATCACTGATAATGACCTGTGTGAGAACTCTAGTGAGTACATAATAATAATTATATTCGCCGTCGTCGGTTTAAGGTCTGTTTTTACATACTGGCATGTGTTGGATGACTTTTAGAAATTGATCTCCAAATTATCCTATCTCTAACAAGGTCTTTATTTATCCCGCTTTCTTTCGAATCTATTATTATCGGTCCATCTATGTCTTTCATTGGCTTTCCCCTTCCAACTGACCTTGCTCTCTCAACTGTTCTACATCTACTCACCAAAGAACCTTCACACATTTCTTCAACGTGCACCCCAACGTTACCTTTAGATAATAATCAGACGTAGGTATCATAATTTAAAATATGTAAATATAAATGAAAACAAGTATTTTTCGCGAATTTAAAGATTTAACAAATTAATTTTTATTTTTAATTTTTTAATTTTTAATTTTTTTAATGGCAATCGCTCCAGACAAGGCATGAAGCCACTTGATGTAAGGAGCTAAAAAAAGATACTGCTATAAGTTCAAAAACTAGCCAACGATAATTGTTAGATAGATAGATTCCGACCCAGAAAACAGCAATTCTTCCCACTTTGTCAGAAACATCGCTAATGGAATGTGAGGACTAAATGACAAAATAAGGAAAGCGAGAGTTACGAGTCTGCCGAAAGTAAACCAAAACATTTTTTTATATATACTAATTATATATATATATATATATATATATATATATATATATATATATATATATATATATATATATATATATATAAATATGAGGGTAAAATACACAATATCTCATGAAATGAAATGCCGTTGAAACAGGATGTATGAAAAAGACAGAAGAGAAAAGGGAAAACAATTTAAACACAGGAAGAAATAATCAAAAAGAGAGATTTACTGGTTTCGTTCAGATCAACGAACGTCTTCAGAAAAAGTGAAGATTTGAATTTTTTTTTTAAATGGAAATCGCTCCAGACAAGGCACGAAGCCACTTGATGTAAGGAGCTAAGAAAAATACTAACTAGCCAACGATAAGTGTTAGATGGATAGATTCTGACCCAGGAAACAGCAATTCTTCCTCCTTTGTCAGAAATATCGCTCATGGAATGTGAGGACTAAAGGAGAAAATAAGGGAAGCGAGAGTTACGAGGCTGCTGAAGGTAAAAACAAGTAAATCGAAAGTTCACTTTCTACTCTCTTAATCTTGGGGATTATATCCAACAAGTCTCTTTCAAAAGAGTCCATTTCGTTGACTTTATTGGGATACTTATTAGGAGTTTGAGGCGTTCGTGTCTTCGATATACATACATGCCATACATACACACACACACACACACACATACACACACACATATATATATATATATATATATATATATTAATAAGGTGCAAACATTTACAAAATGAACAAAACCAATACTTTTCAAAAGTGCTCAATATATATTAGAGCTTTTTATATCAAAATAAACATAGTTTGAGTATCCGACAATTGTTTCAGAACATCTCCGGTTCCTCTTCAGGGATATACTGATGAACAAAGATTAGATCCACCAATAAACAATCAGAAAAAAACAAAAACAAAAGACAAAAAACAAACAGACAAATTACACTTAAAAAATTTCAGACGAGAAACCCCTTTACGTAAGATGACATTTTGACACCTACCTATCGACGCTTAAGAAAGTCGGTCAGCTCAAACTATAGGCAGGGCTAGCTAGAATCGGCCCGTCTCCACTTCCTTAACTACATGTACACACACCCAGACATACCCACACTCACGCATACACACACTCACATACACACATACACACCTATATACATATATAAATAAAAACATATATATATATATATATATATATATATATTTATTTATTTTGCGTAATGTTTTAAGGGATTTTAATTTTTTTATTTTATCTTCTTTTTTATTAATCTTAATAAGTTGCCAAATAGAATGTTATATTCTATACAATCGTTATTAATTAATTAATTAAAAATCTTAATAAATATCAATCATATTTACCAACGAACTAACTTGATCCAACAATAATATTGGTGGTCAAACCAGTCGATTAGAGTAAGAAAGTGGTTGCCATTATAATGGGTGATATCCAGTCTAACCCTTTACCATGTGTCACTTGCTTCCAATCGTCTTTTTCATCGCTGGGCGGGTGCTGGGTCAATTGACTCACACATGACACAATGCTTGATAACTTGTATGACCACTGATTTGACCACTGCTGGGTCTACGCGTCTAACGAAATATAGAGTCCTATTGACGCCTGGATGGGCACTCAGCATGTTGATGTCTTCTAGCTGTCGCTGGCTCATCGTGTTTACTGTAGCGGCGCATGTTTGACCAACGGGCTCAGCACCTATCTTTATAGCATTGTACCATTTACTAGGCACTCGTATCAGCTGGTTGACAAGGGTACAGTATGACGCGACCAATGTTACGCTGACTACCAGGTACTACTTGGAGACTAGACTCTTGAAGGTGTCTAGCCTTCATCTGATCAGCATCTCGCTTGCTACCTTGGTGCGTAGTCTTGCTTTCCCGGTCAGCGTGTCGGGCACCCAGTGATAGACACAAAGGGAGTCAATATGCAGGTGCAACCTCTTTGCCTGCCACTGTAGTGCTAGGTAAAAAAACATTTCATCACAGCACCTAACTTAGCCAGGTTGATGTGCTTGGCGTTGTTCGCAGGCCGCAACCAACTGGCGTCCTCCAACACGGCTCCATCTTTCTCCTAACGCTAGTATTTTTACCTACATACACCGGCGTTTCAAGCTTTCGCTTTTATCAGTGTAAGAAATGATAATCTCAGTAATATTCGAACCCGGTTACAGAATCACCCTAGACTCCGCTAGCGTCATAACCAAATGGTCACGTCAAAAAAGGGTATTTAAGTTGCATTTATGCGAAGGAGACACATATAGAAAGGCTGTCTTGTGTTCGACGAAAGTTGTCATATATATATATATATATATATATATATATATATATATATATATATATATATATATATATATATATATAAATATATATTAAATTATTAATACCTAGCGTTTCAAGCTTATTGCTCTCATCAGTGCAGGAAAGTAACAATTTCAGATGGTCGGTAGGCGCGAACCTGGTTCACAGAGTCATCCTATAAGCTGCAAGCAGTCGCCATATCCACTCGGCCAACAGAAACTCACGTAATTAAGGGAAATTAAGATCTATATGTACCTAGAAGCGGGCACAGATAGAAGACTAGTCGAGAGTGTTCGACGAACTTATTCGGAATACACACACATATATATATTATATATATATATATGTATATATATATATATATATATACATATATATATATATATATATATATATATATATATATATATATATATATATAGAGAGAGAGAGAGAGAGAGACGGATAGAGATAGAGAGAAGGTTCAGTTTTATTTTGAACTATTGCTTATTGGCCTTTTGGCTTGGAGAAAAATGTAGCATCTGTTCTGATACTACACTTAATCTTTTCTGTCCTCGGTCCGCGCAAGAGAGATCTTTCTAGACTGGGGCAAATTTTATATTTGTGTGCCTATCTTTTTTTTTGGGGGGGGACTGGATTTCCTCCACATCAAAAGCTGATCTCGTGTCTAACTCTTCCCTCGTGGATAGGCAAGTAAATAGGGACATAAAAAATCGTAGACACCTTGAATAGAACTGGCCTATGTTCTAGCGATTGGGTTTCAATAACAGGTGCAGCTTCCTAAACGCGGGATTTATTGAAATAAATGATATTTGATCTAG
>OY744550.1:62755627-62770627 GCA_963556195.1 Sepiola atlantica
TCATTTAAACCATGTGTTCCTGTGTCATTCATTCGGCCTTACCCAGGTCCACAACAAATGGCGACGAGGGAATTCGAACTCTTGGGTAAAAAAACTGAAAATACCACGTGAAAATGCACTCACACGGTTAATACAGGAAGCCGCACGCATGAAAAACAAAGGTTTTTGCCGAACGGTCGAGAGATAGATTCGAAAAGGAAACGTTATTAAGACTCCTGAGGAGGTAAGGCTTGGAAGGGGGGTGTTATGGTGCCGTACCTACCTACGGAGAACTAATGGACTCGTCCACCTTATAAATACGGGAAGCACGTGACACTTGTTCTCTTCTGCCCAGGCAAACCGGCAATGGCGGTTGAGAGCACATCTCCTTGTATCTCTTTCTTTCTATTATATAATATATACCTTTGTTCATTTAAACCATGTGTTCCTGTGTCATTCATTCGGCCTTACCCAGGTCCACAACAATAATTTTATCACGGCAATTACGAAGGAAAGACATGTTTTATCTTTCATGATTAGCAGATACGAGAGGGTAGAAAAAAGGTGCTAGTCGATCGGTTTTGCCCACACTTAATAAGAACTGTATCGTGGTATTTTAAAAGGGGAGGGGAATGTAAAAAAGGGGATATTATATATTTAAAACGATGTTATTTACAATGGGGATGTGTCTTAGAGACTAATCACACTCAACCCCAATAGGCACTCCTTCTGTTTACAGTGGGAGGGCCATTTTAGACGAACGTGGATATTCTCCAAGATTTGTAGATGTAAAATTGAGTGAGCACATCTCAAGATGGTAAATGAGTTTATGCTGAAGTTCGTTGCGCATGACGGGGTTTTAAGCAAATTGTCGGTGATAGAAGACCCGTATGTGTTTCTTAGAACGTCCGTTAGCCGGAAAGTTCTATTCCTAATTTTATTAGGGATGTGTTTCTGCACTCTGTTGTCCAATCTTAACGTCGTCCTGCCCACGTAGTCGACACCGCAACTACATAAATCAAATAACTTTTGTGATGATGAGAGGGTTAGAACGTCTTTTCGAGAAGACATCAGCAAGTGTTTTGTACAGAACAGGACACGCACGTTCGAAGCAAAATAGCACTTTTCCACTGCTTAGCTAATTTGTTTGGCGAACTTCTCACTTACTGTACCTAACCAAAGCAAATGAATGTAAATCGGATATTTAGTCACCGTATTAGGTTTTATTTAAGAAAAATTGGCTACTTTCCTCTTGATGACTGACCTAATCACGTCCAGAGGGTAGCCATTATTGGACAAAGTATTAGTAATAATTTTTATTTCTTCGTCCAATGTAAATTTTGAACAAATCATTAGGGCTCTGTGTGTTAGGGTCAAAATTAAATTTAACTTTCGTTTACCGGGACAAAATGAATCCCAACTAGTATACAATCCTGTGAACGTAGGATTACGGTAAATTGATGTAAGGTAACTCGATGGGGTTTTCGTTATCAATACATCGAGGAAAGCAAAATGTACATCATTTCGAGAGAACTCTACACAGATAAATGGCGAAATCAACCGTGGAACAGGGTCCTGCTAACATATTAATCTTAAAACAGTGTTTTCATATCCCTGCTGTTGCAAATAGCAACAGCTGTACAAGCAACAAATCGTCCATCAGATAACAATTCTGCGTTCAGCATGGTTTCGCGCACACACACACACACACACACACACACACACACACACACACACACACACACACGCACGCACACACACACACACACACACACACACACACACACACACACACACACACACACACACACACACACACCCACACACACAACACACACAAACTAATACGTAACGTACACATGATTTTATTCTATGTTTCTATGTTAGAATTTCGTTGCAGCAAAATCTGACACTTGACAAAAAAAAAAACAACAAAAAAAAACGAAATGACCAAAAACACAAAATAAAGTTGTATATGCAGAAACCCGACAGTTTATTAAGCAGCAGTTAGAGTTACATACCACATTATTAAATTTCAATGTAACCGCCGGCAGCGGAGACGACAATCTCAAGGCGGACGCGAAATAAGTCACACGCTTTGGCGAGCATGCCCTTGTTTATAGCGGCGAACGTCTCTATGATGGAAGTCTTCAGAGAGTCGACCGTGTTGTGGGCATGCTTGTTGGTCTTGCTCTCGATAACATCCCTAAAGAAATAGTCAAGAGGGGTTCTAGTCGGATGATAAGGGCGTTTACATCCGGCGACCAGTAGTGAAGAACATTGTTGACCAACCACGTCTGGCTCGTCTTAGTTTTGTGTGCAGGAGCGGAGTCCTACCCACGCTCCTCAGCACTTCCTGGTATTTAGTTTACTTTTTGTCAAGTATCAGATTTTGCGGCAACACCCTGTTTTTGTTTATATATATATACTAGCAGGGCTATAAAAAACAAAGTAGTAGGAATTAATATAGAAAAAAAGTGTGTGTAACATCTTTATATAAAAACTTCAATCTCTCTTCTTTCTCTAGTCGTCTCTCTTTCCCGGGTCCTCATTATTTCCCTCCCTCCTTCAACCCTCTATTTCCCTTTTTCCCATATGATTCTTCTCTTGTTTAAATGTGTTAAAAACTAATAATAATGTAATTCACGTAAATTCTCTTTACTAAATATGTATTTTATGTAACTGTGGATTTTCTCAAAGAAATATGTTATGTAAACAAACATTTAGGATGAAAGTTATTAATTATTCTAACATTGTATTTTTGATCCCGACATAACATTATATTTTATTTTGTAAAGACTTTAAAATCGAACTTGAATGCAATGACTTAATCGCTGGCGGCCATGTTGTAATTTCCTATAATTTTCTTTCGTAAAATAGTAGCAATAATTTGGTAGTTTGGTAGTTTTGTTTTACGGCATATCAACCCTTTTTGGGTTATTTAATGCCGAATCAGGTCATTATAGTGAAAGTTTTTATGCTTCAAGTTCTTTATATCTTCAAATGTTTAATCAGGGTTTTTGGTTTGGTAGTTTTGTTTTACGGCATATCAACCCTTTTTGGGTTATTTAATGCCGAATCTGGTCTTGTTTTCTTCTCTTTTTTGTTTCTTTCCCCTTTTAATATCTGTTTCTATTTAACCCATAGTTGGGACCCTAACAGGTACTACCACTCCGGGTCAGGGTGGACCTGGGAGCAATGGTAATTAAGAGGAGGCTCCACATTCCCCAAAGTCCGTAAGCCGGATCTCACCATCGGATGTAGTTTAAGGTCATATCCAGGACCGGGAGTAGGGTAGGAAAAATAAAAATAAAAAAGGGGAGGGAGAAAGGGAGAGGGGCTGTTGTTTTTGTTTTTGGTTTTGTAGAACATAATTAAGTTTTACAAACAAAAAAAAAAAAAAAAAAAACGTCAATGTAGGTGAATTTCGTCTCAGGGAGCCACAGGGCAGCCTGATCTGGTATCACCAGGCAATAATTTGATTAGCGTTTGTCGCTTATTTAAAAAACAATACCAAAAAACTAAAAATTTAGAGGCGCGTCCCTGGCGCTAAGAAACGTTAAATAAAATACTGTTCTTATATAAGATATTATAAAATGTACATGTACATGTATTTGTGCACGTACAGAGTGGCTGGCAGTGGCGGCTAGTGGCGGACCTTCAATAGTTTCTTACCCCCTTCATGTAAATAGAATTGACGCTAAGAAACGTTCAATAAAATTAAAAGTTATCTCAAAGTATTACGTAATTAAATGTCAATGTGACTCAGCAATTTAAAATTACTATAAAATATAATGAAAAATAACTGAAAAGCCCTCCCCCCTCGATGAAATATGCCCCATGGACCCCTAAGGGGTGGGTTTATAGATTCGGGAATACTCTCATCAGCTTACTATGTGAATTAAGAATACACTTTTATATGTTATGTATATTCTCTAACCTTGTTTTAAAAACCTAAATTGTGTTTTTAAACGTGAGTTATCGATCTTCCTTAGCTATCCTCTAACGAATAAATTTCATTAAAAACCATAAATTATCTTATGAACTTTAGGTATTACGTAATTAAATTACAATATGACTCAGCAATTTAATATTACTATAAAATATAATGAAAAATAACTGAAAAGCCCTCCCCCCAATGAAATATGCCCTGTGGACCCCTAAGGGGTGGGTTTATAGATTCGGGAATACTCTCATCATCTTACTCTGTGAATTTTACATAAGAATACACTTTCATATGTTATGCATATTTTCTAACCTTGTTTTAAAAACCTTAATTGTGTTTTTAAATGTGAGTTATCGATCTTCCTTAGCTATCCTCTAACGAATAAATGTCATTAAAAACCATAAATTGTTTTATGAACTTGAGGTATTACGTAATTAAATTACAATATGACTCAGCAATTTAAAATATAAAAAATATAATGTAAAATAACTGAAAAGTTCCCCCCCCCCCCCCACCGATGAAATCTGCCCTATGGACCCCTAAGGCGTGGGTTTATAGATTCGGGAATACGCCCATCAACTTACTCTGTCAATTTTTCATAAGAATACACTTTTATATTGTATCTATATTCTCTAATATTTTTTTCTATAGGGCACACACAAACACACAAACATACAGACATTACATTATATATATATATATATATATATATATATATATATATATATATATATATATATATATATATATATATCTATATATATATATATATATATATATATGAAGAAGAATGGAAAGGAATTAGAGAAGCAAAAGCAAATCAAATTTCAATTCAATTGCTCAGAGCAAGGTATATTCCTGGATATTGAGTTGTATACTCTTCACAATAGGTTTTACCTTTCCTAAAAGTTCGCTTTTAGTACACCACTTTATATATATATATATATATATATATATATATATATATATATATATATATATATATATATATACATAAGATAATTATATAGATAGATAGATGGATAATTATATAGATAGATAGATAGGCTACGAATATATATATATATATATTTATATATATATATATATAGAGAGAGAGATAGATAGATAGATAGATAATTATATAGATAGATAGATAGGCTACGAATATATATATATATATATATATATATATAGAGAGAGAGAGAGAGAGAGAGATAGATAGATAGATAGATAGATAGATAGATAGATAGATAGATAGATAGATAGATAGATAGATAGATAGATAGATAGGCTACGGATATATATATATACATATATATATATATATATAGATAGATAGATAGATAGATAATATGAATTATCGGAATTTAATTGAATTTCGCCTTTTGAGTCTCTTCAAGGTTTTTGAAGTCATCTGATCGTTTTTTTCTTATACCTTTGGATTGTATGGGTTGTATCTACAACTCCACTATATATTTCTATTATTTTCTGATGACTGACCGATAGACTTTCGAACTGTAATTTTGTTCCATCTGCCAAGAAACACGTGTTTATCAACAAATAGATTAACATAGAGTAACTGATGGTTTTTGTATCTAAGACAGAAAGTTTAAATGATAAACTTCCACTGAAGTGCAGAAATAAAGAGTTGAAGGACCTGATGTAGATTATGTATTTACTTGGATTTTGGGATTGAATTAATATAATATATATATATATATATATATATATTTTATTTTTAAATACAGATTTTAATCAGACATGGACCAGTGGTTTCTGACAAGAAACGGGCTGAATTCCCGATTCCGTCGTCTTCAGCATAGTCTGAAATAGTAAATGATGGAATTTCTTCAAAAAACACATATAACTGTTATGAAACGCTATGTACAAAGAATTTTCAAAATTCTGTGTATACCTTTATACTTTATATATATATATATATATATATATATATATATATATATATATATATATATATATATATATATATATATATATATATACTAGTAAAGTTTCAAATATCTATATATACGTATCTAAAAAAAGTCGTAACTATATGCGTGTCGCAGGTTAAAATCAGAAACTACACATGATACACTTACAAGCATTACATCATATGATCTAATGTTACCCCGATTTAATTATTGTTAAAGAAATAATTTAGGTCACCAAATTAGTGCATGGGACGGAATAGAATTATCTTTTATTATTCTTACTGATCTTTGATTTTATTCAAAAAATAACATAACACTGAAATAAGGTCAAACCATCTGCCGGTTAATTTTTATATATATATATATATATATATATATATATATATATATATATATATATATATATATATATATATATATATATATATATATATGTATATATATATATATATATATATATAAATGGATAATACAAAGATCAAGAATTATATTAGATCATGTTAAGATACAGTGAAGCTTTATATATATATATATATATATATATATATATATATATATGTCTATATATATATAGATACATATATAATTATATATATATATATATATATATATATATATATATATATATATATATATATATGCTAAAAGTTCATTGGCTTATCTATCTAACGCTCTTCATCTTTCTACTACTTACCCTTTTGTTTATGTTACAAATCAACCTTATCAATCGACCGGGTCATAGTTTCCAAATCGACCTAAATTGAACAAAGGTCACCATTTGTCTGAGAAACGTTGAACGTCGCTAATAGCGGTGACCGTGGGATAAACTGAGGCACAATGACAACTGCTCTGACCTTTGACATGTTACAACTAGAAATGACGTTATATTTGTTGATAGATTAACATTGGACAATAAAGAATGTAACTGTATGGGATTAGTATAAAGACCCCTTCTCCCTTGTTTTTTTTTTTTAGTGAGGAAGTGGGGAATCCAATAAACATTCTTCCTGTTCCTTGTTTTATTCCTTTCTAATGAATCAATTTTTAAGTTTTTTTTGGGGAGGGGGGGGGGGCGTTGTTTGTTGGCTTCTTGTAACATAGAATACGTTTATGGCCTTTTTTATTCTGTTGGGTTAGGGTTAGGGTAAGGTTTGGGTAAGAGTTAGGGTTAGGGTTAAGGTTAGGAGTTAGAGGTTAGGGTTAGGGTAAGGGTTAGGGTTAGGGTCAAGGTTAGGGTTAAGGTTAGGGTTAGGATTAGGGTTAGGGTTAAGGTTAGGGTTAGGGTTAGGATTAGGGTTAAGGTTAGGGTTAGGGTTAGGGTTAGGGTTAGGGTTAGAGGTTACGGTTAGGGTTAGGATTAGGGTTAATGTTAGGATTAGGGTTAGGGTTAGGGTTAGGGTTAGGGTAAAGGTTAGGGTTAGGGTTAGGGTTAGGATTAGGGTTAGGGTTAGGGTTAGGATTAGGGTTAGGGTTAGGGTTAGGGTTAGGGTTAGGATTAGGGTTAGGGTTAGGGTTAGGGTTAGGGTTAGGGTTAGGGTTAGTGTTAGAGGTTACAGTTAGGGTTAGGATTAGGGTTAAGGTTAGGGTTAGGTTTAGGGTTAGGGTTAAGATTAGGGTAAAGGTTAGGGTTAGGGTTAGGGTTAGGGTTAGGGTTAGGATTAGGGTTAGGGTTAGGGTTAGGCTTAGGGTTAGGGTTAAGGTTAGGGTAAGGGGTTAGGGTTAGGCTTAGGGTTAGGTAGAGGTTAAGGTTAGGGTTAGCATCTAATACCCCGTCGTTTCTTTTTAATTATAATTATTATAATTAGAAATGAGCTCAACTTTTGCATTTACCTATATATCTATATCCATATCAAACAAAATGTATATATCTTTCTAACTGGATTAAATTAGAATGACATTCTTGTTTTTTTTTTTATTCGAGGACAACAAAAACAACGATGAGTGTCGTTATTTTCGTGAGTTTTAAAATTATAACTGATATCAAAAAGCGTTTCTTTAACACAATTAATATATATATATATATATATATATATATATATATATATATATATATATAATATATATATGTAAATATATATATACACACACACACATATATATATATATATATATATATATATATATATATATATATATATATATATATATATATATATATGTAAATATGGCGAATGGGCATAACAGGGGCCTAAGCTGGCTTCCGGTGGAAAATGGTTGAAGAAAGTGTCTACGGATGCCTG
Source organism: Sepiola atlantica (assembly GCA_963556195.1). Lineage (NCBI taxonomy): Eukaryota > Metazoa > Mollusca > Cephalopoda > Sepiida > Sepiolidae > Sepiola > Sepiola atlantica. Next base: position 62,763,709 of record OY744550.1, read on the forward strand.
AAAGTGATACAACAATTTTTTTTTCATATTAATTTCAGACTTTTCTTTTTTTCACATTAATATCAGACTTTTCTAATAATTAACATAATACAGACTAATAATTTATTTGTTTTTATTCGATCGTTTTCAAAACTTTTTTTTAATAATAGTGAAAACCTTTTTTCTTGGAAATGGAATTAACTTCCGGCCCTATTTTCTTGGAAATACAATAAACTTCCGGACCTTTTTTCTTGGAAATAGAATTAACTTCAGAAAATTCATTCTGCTATCTTATCAACAGCTATGGAAAAAATCGTGGATGACGTTATGCTAGCCGCTGAATTATGTGTTATGAACATAAACTTAGAAGAATTAACAGTAAACACGACTAATAATTTGAACACAATAAAGTGGTTGGCACGCCACGGACTGATCAGCAACAGTTTAATGTGCCAGAAATGTCCTCGTCCATGGCGTATGAAGTTACAAATAAAAAAAGAGAAAATTGACGGCTACATATGGGCTTGCCCTAAATGTAAAAAAAAAAAAAGTGTACGGGTGGGCTCTTTTTTTGATGGTGCGCATTTAGCATCAAATAAAATTTTGAAAGTAATGTATTGGTGGTGCTTGCAAGAGCCGCAAGTACATGTTACGAAAGAGACTGGCGTATGCAGGCGGAGTTTGCTGGACTGGTACAGCTTCATGCGCGAAATTTGCACCATGTGTTTGGTCGACAATCCCGTTGAGATGGGTGGACCTGGGAGAACAGTTGAAATTGACGAGAGTAAATTCATGAACCGCAAATATAACCGCGGTAGATTTCGAGAAGATCAATTGGTTCTCGGCATGGTCGAGCGAGAAACGAATGCGACGATGATGGTACCAGTCGACAAGAGAGATGCAGAAACTCTTTTACCCATAATTCGGCGATATGTTCGCCCAGGCACCCGCATCATAACGGATGGCTGGCGAGCCTATCATGCCCTACCTAATCATTTTGTGGTCAACCACACATACAACTTTGTGGATCCGGACGACCCTACAATCCACACAAACCGTGTGGAAGGAAGCTGGGCTCATTGCAAATTAAAATTCAAAGTGATGAGCGGGACTAGCCCGGAAAACTTCAATGGTCACCTACAGGAATTTCTGTGGCGCCGCCGAATTAAAACAAATTTCTTCGGCAATATACTGTATTGGATACGATATTATTATAACGTTTAATAAAATATTTCCAAAACAACATTGAAAAAAAAAAAATCACATTCCGTTGCTCAAAAACACTGTCTTGAAAAAAAAAGAAGATTATTCTATATTATTTATAATCAAATAAATTATTTTTCAAATAGTCTGTATTATGTTAATTATTATAATATGAAAGAAAAGTCTGAAATTAATATGAAAAAAAAATTGTTGTATCACTTTCAGGCATCCGTAGACACTTTCTTCAACCATTTTCCACCGGAAGCCAGCTTAGGCCCCTGTTATGCCCATTCGCCGTAAATATATATATATACACACACACACACACACACACACACACACACACACACACACACACACACACACACACACACACATATATATATATATATATATATATATATATATATATATATATATATATATATAGTCTAAAGAAGCTTTGAGTTATTTTAAACAAAAAGATAAAAAAAAAAGGAAAATGCAGTTTAAATTCCCAGAGAAACTAACTAAATCCAAAATAGTGTAGACTTAACATTTGTTGGAAAATTCATAAATAAATAATATATAATAGTAAGTAAATAAAATAAAAAGGGGGATTTAGTATCTAACAGTGAAACAAAAGCAGGAGACCTTAACGTAAGCATCTAATATTAACACGGGAATCTTCAGCTGTTTACCATGTAACTGTTTCGGAGATTTAAAAACAGGACAGTTATATGCATGGCTCTCCAATGGTACAGATAAAACTACCATTTCCCCAATAATCAAGTGTCGAAATAATTCAGCTTAAAGTGTTACTTATATATACATAAATAAATAATAATAAAATAATAATAATAATAATAATAATAATAATAATAATAATATACTACCCTTAAGACTACCGTGTGATATGGTAATTTGCATATCAAATAAAATTCTTTATAACAATAGTAATACTAGTAATAATAATAATAATAATAAAATACTACACCTACGAACCATTCTACGATATGGTAGCTAGAAATAAAATTATATAGGAATTAAGGTTGCATTAAAAAAAAAAAAAAATAAATAAATAATAAAAAAAAGCTTTAGTACCTTTGGTACCAGAAAGGCAAATAGATATATATATATACATATATATGATAACGATGCAAAAATGTTCCGACGTAATTGAAAATAAAATAAGGAAAACCAAAATATTAATAAAATATCCATCTTTATTATAAGGTTTCATCAGGACAGGAGATTGAAGAAAAAGAAAAAATACAGCAACAAGTACCAAAGTCTGAAAAATAAATGTGAATATATATATATATATATATATATATATATATATATATATATATATATATATATATATATATATATATATATATGAATATATATATATATGAATATATATATATATACATATATATGAATATATATATATATATATATGAATATATATATATATATATATATATATATATATATATATATATATATATATATATATATATATATATATATATATACAACAACAATCTTTTTTTTCGGTCTTCCAGATGGTCCTTTTTTACGATCAAAACACACCAGTATTCTTCTGGAATTAAAATGACGCACCCGTCACACCCATTATTTGACGGTGTGCATGATACCGGTTTTGCTCAATGGGAATTAACCCCCCTCCCCATGAAATATATGCAATTACTTTTGCATGAATGGCCACGAGGAGATGATACCCATCCTCACCCTAACCCTAACCCTACGCTAGTATAACTACCAATAAACCCTAACCCTAAACCCTAACCCGATAATACCCATCCCTACTCTAGCATTGCTACCTATAAACCATGAAAAATATGCACACATTTAATAAGTTCAAGGTAGGGCAAGTGAGGTGCGTTTCTTTATTTCCTTTTTAGCTAAAGCCCAAATGGATACTCCTTCTTAGGGGTATTAAGTGCCACCTTCTTTTCTTGCATACATTGTAAGTTCAGTACTTTTTTACAGTAGGACACGCGCTCTAAAGTCCCTCGGCGTCGGTGCTTTCCGGCGGTTTACGTTAAATACCGGAAAGCCCCGAAGCGAGACGAATAAGCAGACGACAGTTAAATTTTCAAACTGAATGAAACGCTGAACTTGCAAACTATCAGTTGACAAGAAACTCGATTTCAACAAACGAGCCTGCCCTAACCCTAATCTCTAACCCTGCCCTAACCTTAATTCTTAACCCTAATTCCTAACCCTGCCCTAAACCTAATTCCTTACACTGCCCTAAACTTAAACCTTAAGTAAATCAACAAAAATAATCATTAAAAAAAAAGTAAAAAAAATAAATTTCGTAAAAAAAAAAATGTAAAACAACACTTACTTGATTAACTTTTCACTGTTATCATCACTGTTATTTATTTGTTATGTTTGATAATAAAAAACATGTAAAAAAATAACTTTTTAATTTAAACACTTATTTGAATCTTCGTTAAAAAGAAAAATTTTTTTTATTTCATACAAATTTTTTGCTTGTTTTGTCCCGCTTGTAAATCCAGCCTTGTCTGTGTTTTTTTTTTGGACACAGGTAAGTCAACGGATTTTTCATTCGGCACTGTCCGGCGTTTAACGTAAACCGCCGGAAAGCACCGACGCCGACGCACTTTTAGCGCGGGTCCTACTGTAAAAAGATACCGAAAGTTCTTATGAGTCGGTAATTCGTTGCTAAAAGCCGGAAATATTAGCCAGAATAGAACAATAAAAAAATCTAAAACCAATCCATGTTTACTCGTCTCTCCTCGAGGACAAAGTTAAACACAAAATGTCGGCTTTTAATATGGGAAAAATCCAGCTACCCCCACCCCAAAGGGCACTCTGGATTGGGATAAAAGTAAACATTGCCTTAATCTAGAAGAATTTCTACACTACAACAGATACTACACTACAGATTTAGAAAAGTAGAAAGTAAACCTTTCGTTTACTTTCGGCAGCCTTGTAACTATCGCTTCGCTTATTAGTCCACACATTCCATGAGCAATGTTTCTGACAAAGGGGGAATAATTGCTGTTTTATGAGTCAGTATCTATCCATCTAACACTTATCGTTGGTTATTTATTTTAGTAACGAAGGTATAACACTAACAGAAAAATAAAGAACATTATTACGAAACCCCCCAAAAAACAAACAGAAGAAAGAACAGATACAAGCATACGTCTCTACACACAACAAACACAATCCAGAACTGTTCACAGAGATAACAAGAAACCTAGCCCTACTCAACCAAAAAAAACAAACTAAGCAAAATACTAAAAATAACTAAAATAATAAAAAGCAAACACAAACAAACAAAAAAACTCAAACACATTTTAACCTCATCCAAACTCAACCGACACAATACAATGGATCACAAAAATATAACAAAGGAAAATGTGGAGTTTGTGACATAATAATAGAAGGAAACTCATACGCATTCAGAAACACAACACAAACATTCAAAATAAAAAAAGACTTAAACTGCACCTCCAAAAATATGATCTAGTTAGTAGAAGGCACAGCATGCAACAAAACCTATACAGGCGCCACCAAAATACTTAACAATAGAGGTACTTTAAATAAAAGTAACAAGCGAATCCTCGAAAACAGAAAACTATTTGTTTCACAGCATATACACTCATGCAACAGAGGTAAATTCAAGGTTATGCCTATCTTTCAAACTCAAGATTATTCCTATCTCCTTACACAAGAAAAAAACTTTATAAATAAACTCACTCCAGCATTGAACAGATCATAACACTACTCACATAATATACAGATCACACACATCTACATATACATAAACACGAATGTGAGTGCGTTTATAGACAATAACTCATATACACACATATATGCATCCACATACATAGAAAAAATACATAACACACGTATATGTGTATGTGTGTATACATATATAAGCGGGGGTATAGAAATACCTGGTGTAATACCCAGGCGCGATGCTACCCTACTCGGCGAGATGGACCTGTAGATTTTGTTAGATCATCCATCTAGGAGACGGAAACTCCGATATAAAACCTGTCTCTCAGTTATTTGCTTCGACTTGTCACTGAAACCAGGTTTTGTAGAAAGAGAGCATGTTCAGCGTGTCGTACAAACGCAGAGCATGGCCATCTACATGTACAGATATCCATACAAGATCAACAGCGATGAAGACTTGTAAAAATAAACGGGATCTGCTGAACAATATGCGCGACCACAATCGGACATTGCAATCTTTGTAGGGATGGCCTTTTTTCTGTAACGTGGCAATCGTCATATATATACATAAACATATATATATAAATGGATGTGAGTGCCCATGTGTGTGTGTATAAACAAAAACATATATACGCGCGCACGCACGCACCTACTTACATGAACCAGAACTAACACACTTAGCTAAATACACATACATTCGACACATACACACACCCACACCCACACACACACACACACACACACACACACACACACACATATGTGCAAATGTTTTTTTAAATTTTGCCTCCCCCTCTTTGGGGAGGAGTAAGTTTATTGCTTACTGCCTGAGGCGCCCCTACCGGGGAATGCCGACGGGGCTGCCCAGGCATTTTTTGTAGGCCAGAGTGCTAACCTTCTCGGGCGCTGGCTTTTCAAATCCCACTTTCCCGACCTTGTGTCACATCTTACCGCTGTGGGAGGAAGATAAATAAAATAATATAATAAGCATAGGTTAAGCATCTAGTTCCGTGAATATGTTGATGGTGTCACTGTAATCGATTTCCATACTTTTTTTTTTATTGTTGTCTTCATTTGATGTTGCTAAACCTTGTGCTTGTGAGATTGAGGGTTCTATTACATTTTCCTCCAACAATTTTGCAATCTCTATTCTTATGAATTTGCTATCAGCGATTGTGTAGCGGCGCGACTTTGTGCTGATGGGAGTTGTGTTTGTAAAGAGATGAGAAAATAGTGGTGGTGGGGGGAGGGGAAATATTTATTACTGCTTTTAGGTTTTTACATCCAGATCTGTTTTTTTTGTTGTTTTTTTTTTTTTTAAATTAATCTCGATTTTATTTTTTTTTGTATCTGGGATTTTCCTTTGGAACTATATTTTTGCACACCTGCTAAAATTAAAAATACATTACAAACATATGTTGTAAAATGTTCAAAATATACGCCTAATTAATAAAAGTTCACATTGAATATATCATGTTTACGAAATAACGTTTAATCTTATACATTATAGTTATAGTTAGTATTAAAAACAATAACATAACTGATATTATGTTTCGGTATTTTTGAGATGAGGGTTGATAAATTGTAGAATTTGGTACATTCGGACTACTGTTCTCATCTTGGGTGTTTTTATCACAACGTTTCGGCCGATGTAACCTAAGACCTTCTTCAGGTGTACCTTGTCGAACTCGGGAAACTTTCTGTCGAACTCGGGAATCTGGACAGAGGTTACATCGGCCGAAACGTTGTGATAAAAATACCCAAGAGGAGAACAGTAGTCCGAATATGCCAAATTCTACAACATAACTGATGTTTGGTAATTTTGTATATTAACTAATTAAATACCCAACAAATAGTCTCTATAAAAAGATTAACGATTTAATCTTTGTCACATTATTTTTAATTGGAAAATATGATTCGGTTTTCGAACAATTCGATTTTCGAACAATTCGGTTTTCGAACAGCTTGTAAGAACAAATTATGGTCGAAAACCGATGGTCCACTGTATTTTATTAACATTTTTGTT
>OY744550.1:62773127-62790627 GCA_963556195.1 Sepiola atlantica
AATATGGAGAATTTTACGAAAAACTAAAAAAAGATTCATGAAATATTTGATTTCAAAATATGGAGAATTTAACGAAAAACTCAAAAATATTTGATTTCAAAATATAGAGAATTTTACGAAAAACTCAAAAATATTTGATTTCAAAATATGGAGAATTTTACGAAAAACTAAAAAAAATCTGGTCTTACAGATTTTTGCAACTACCTTTATTTTCATTTCGTTTTATATAGTTTAAATTATGTTTTCGGTTTTACTTACATAAAGAATTGGTAATCATTACTATTAGCGACATCAATTATTTAAAATGAAAATTAATTTTCGTTTACCTCTTTATTTGTGACCTATCTGTGTTAAAAAAAAAAAAAAATTTAATATAAGTGTAAAAGTCTTTGCCGTTCTGAGTAAAATAGCTATCTTTTAGTCAGAAGAACTAGAGTCAATAACGTAAACCAAGATGGCTACATTGCTCAGAATCGGTATTTACCATGGCGTCGATACTTAGTCAATGTAATATTTTTTTCTAGTCACGCGAGGCTAGAGAATTTAGATTCTAAATTTAATTCTGCTGATACGGAAGATCTGCCAACTTTGACCAAATATCCCTTTTTAGGAAACTTCCTTTTGCAATTTGAGTCAGGTTCAGACGCGACGCAGGTGACGTTAAGTCCCGCAAATGAACTAAATTTCCTTCGGCCTCGGATATTTTGTGTATTAGCCAGACTTCCCCCCCCCCCCAATGACCATTAATTAGACGCGAGGTCAAATGCCCATTAATTAGATGCGGGGTCAAATGCCCATTAATTAGACGCAGGGGTCAAATGTCCATTAATTAGACGCGAGGTCAAATATCCATTAATTAGACGTGAGGTTAAATGCCCATTAATTAGACGCGGGGTGAAATGTCCATTAATTATACGCGATGTCAAATATCCATTAATACGGAGCGAGGTCAAATATCCATTAATTAGACGCGAGGTCAAATGTCCATTAATTAGACGCGAGGTCAAATATCCATTAAAGGTTTTCAGGACGTTCAATCCGAAAGAGAATCCCCTTTTCCTCTCGGAATATGTTCACACAAAGTCACGCAATACTTAGGAGCGTACATCTCCCCGTATCAGGTCTTTTTATGACGATATGTGCAAGCATTTATGAACTCAAACTAATAATAACATCCGCACTGGATAGTGTCACAGACAACATACTACAGCACGTTTGACAAGAGCTTAACTATCGACTTGACGTGTGACATGTCACAGACTGTACTCATATTTATCATTTATGAAGTTGATCCCAGAATATACTCATGATGTTCAGAAAATAAACTCTTCAATTTGATTGAGCTAGACTTTGTAGTTTTCAAGAAAATTGCTTTTAAAATGGTGTCAAGTTTTTATGGGACAATTTGCAAATTGAAGCTGAATAAGTGAAATGAATAGCATTGACTGCTACAAACATTTTCAGAAATCTTCACAAATGTGATAATAAATCTGATAATCTATAAAAATTGAAAGAATTTAAAATTTTAAAGTATTTGGTAGTTGCTCAAGTCAGGTTAGTAAATATTGAAGCGACATATTGGTAAAAAAATTTAGTAGGGGTATTTGCCACTTGTGTGACACCGGGGTTTTCTTCTATTTCCTGAAAATCAACTTCGCAAAAACGGTTGTTCAGATAGGTATTTCGAAACGGGGCAGAATTAAGACAGTACACATAACAGGCTTCAGATATTTTCAAATAGATATCTATAATAATAATACATGACAAAATGTTATTCATAACAAGAATACATAATAATAATAAAAAAATTATGAATATTTATGATTCGTACATACACACAGAGATACATACAAACAAGGACACAAAGACACATAAACACCCCTTTACACACACACACACACACACACACCCACACCCACACCCACACCCACCCACCCACACGCACACACACACACACACACACACACACACACACACACACACATATATATATATATATATATATATATATATATATATATATATATATATATATATATATATATATATGGGTAAGGTACACGATAAGTCATGAAAATTAAATGCCGTGGTAGACAAAATGTTTTAAAAAAGGACAAACGGAAAACAGATTATAATGCAGGAGAAAAACAAAAAACAAGAGATTTGACCGGTTTCGTTCGTATTATCGAACGTCTTCAGAAAAAGACGTTCGATAATACGAACGAAACCGGTCAAATCTCTTGTTTTTTGTTTTTCTCCTGCATTATAATCTGTTTTCCGTTTGTCCTTTTTTAAAACACACACACACACACACACACACACACACACACACACACACATATATATATATATATATATATATATATATATATATATATATATATATATATATATATATATATATATATCTTATATTTTCATTCCATAGACCATGGTGAATTAATCCAAAACCATAATTTTCATTGGTTTTAACAACTTCTTTATTTCTGTACTTCGATGAGTTTTTTTTAAATCTCTCATTTTACACACAAAAGTAATTTATTCAAATTTAATATTCATTCCTATCCCTCATGCGCGTTTCATGGCAGAATTTGGATAAGTGTATTTTTTCAATTAATTCAATTTTGTCAAGAGGGTTGCAGCATATGTTGCTGAGTAGCAAAAGAAATTTCATAACAAACCACCGGAGGGGAAATACGGTGAAGATTCAAGTTGATTTCTGATAAAAATTCGGCAAAATAAAGTGTATAAAGGCGATCACTTTAGAAAAACAAAAGAAGAAAAAAGAAAAAAAATCCCTACCCAATAAGATTTTCACACTCGAACGAAGCCTAAACTAGATTAGGAAGGCGAAGCAATAATGACAGGATGCCACGAAATGACTTAAACTCTAATTCAACGGAACTACCACAAAATACCCAAAGAACTTGGGGTCGAAAAACAAGAGGCGTAATGCTATTTGGTTCCATCCTTTGTATAGTCAGCATATCCCTACAAATATCCCCAAAACCGTTTATACTATCTTGAAGAAATTTTTTTATAGGGGTAGTAGGATAGGTAAATTCTTAAACAGAAATACTGTAAAGTTATCCTTTTCAACCTCCGATAACCTAGCTTAATCTATTATTCAGTATAATGACACCAAAATAAATCATGCAAGGAATGAGACCAATACTAGCACTATAAGTAACAACAATGCAAGTCAGGGATTAGAACCCACATGCAATTTTAGATGCACTAATGAGTGTATTTTGGGGGCAGCTGTTTGATTTCAAATGCAATGTAAAGACGGAGAATAACACTAGAACCTATATTTGGTTCCCATGTGGCACCTTCTAGGACAGGTATAGAAACCACACGTCCATTTAGGAAAAAACTTAATCAAAATTCAGAGAAAACTCCTACATCGCTAGCAAATTTTGTTAGGGAATTAATTAATAAGAAAATCTATTTTGAGTTAAAATCGTTCATAATAGGTTGAGCGAACAAATATATACATAACAAAAGGACAAATACAACCTGTGTATTTTAGAATCCTACCATATAATCACTTCGAAGGATAATTTGCTAAACATTAGGCAGGAGATTCTACAGAATTGTCTGCACTAGAACTGTTACATGCTATCTAGCTTTAGACCTGGAATGTAATTAGGAACCAGTAAAGATTTTTAAAAACATATTTAGAAACTTAATTTGATTATCTCTAGAATAGTTTATAAGTTTGGGAACCGATGCGCGATATATGATACATGGCCTCCCAACAATTCTGTCTTATCTTTCTTTACATTTAAAATAAGGAAACATGTGTTCCTGCAATTAGCAATCAATTAGCGGCACCAAATAAATTAGCATTACGTGGGATTCTGGATAGGCTATGAACAATTAGACAATAATTTAGATAATAAGTATATTCGAGGTTCTATCATACATTAAATAGTTAGCATTAGAATTGTTCAGTAATAATAGTAACTCTAATTTTTCATACTACATATACTACTAACGTATTGCGCACTGTTGAAGTAAATACTGCAAACATACAGGAAATATATTATTTCACCTTATACTATTACACATGAAATATTAAAAATAACAATTCATGGTGTTTGGTTTGGTTGTTTTGTTTTACGGCATATCAACCATTTTCGGGTTATTTAATGCCGAATCCGGTCATTTTGGTAAAAGTTTTTATGCTTCAAGTTCTTTATATCTTCAAATATTTATTCATGGTGTTTGGTTGTTATGTTTTACGGCATATCAACCCTTTTCAGGTTATTTAATGACGAATCCAATCATTTTGGTAAAAGTTTTTATGCTTCAAGTTCTTTATATGTTCAAATATTTATTCATGGTGTTTGGTTTGGTAGTCTTGTTTTATGGCATATCAACCCTTTTCAGGTTATTTAATGCTGAATCCGGTCATTTTGGTAAAAGTTTTATGCTTCAAGTTGTTTATATCTTCAAATATTTATTCATGGTGTTTGATTTGGTTGTTATGTTTAATGGCATATCAACCCTTTTTGGGTTATTTAATGCTGAATCCGGTAATTTTGGTAAAAGTTTTTTATGCTTCAGGTTCTTTATATGTTCAAATATTTATTCATGGTTTTTGCTTTGGTTGTTTTGTTTTACGGCATATCATCCCTTTTCTAGGTTATTTAATGCCGAATCCGGTCATTTTGGTAAAAGTTTTATGCTTCAAGTTTTTTATATGTTCAAATATTTATTTAAGGTGTTTGGTTTGGTAGTTTTGTTTTACGGCATATCAACCCTTTTTGGGTTATTTAATGTTGAATCCGGTCATTTTGGTAAAAGTTTTTTATGCTTCAGGTTCTTTATATGTTCAAATATTTATTCATGGTGTTTGGTTTGGTAGTTTTGTTTTACGGCATATCAACCCTTTTTGGGTTATTTAATGCTGAATCCGGTCATTTTGGTAAAAGTTTTTCATGCTTCAGGTTCTTTATATGTTCAAATATTTATTCATGGTGTTTGGTTTGGTTGTTTTGTTTTATGGCATATCAACCCTTTTCAGGTTATTTAATGCTGAATCCGGTCATTTTGGTAAAAGTTTTTTATGCTTCAGGTTCTTTATATGTTCAAATATTTATTCATGGTGTTTGGTTTGGTTGTTTTGTTTTACGACATATCAGCCCTTTTCAGGTTATTTAATGCTGAATCCGGTCATTTTGGTAAATGTTTTTATGCTTCAGGTTCTTTATATGTTTAAATATTTATTCATGGTGTTTGGTTTGGTAGTTTTGTTTTACGGCATATCAACCCTTTTTGGGTTATTTAATGCTGAATCAGGTCATTTTGGTAAAAGTTTTTTATGCTTCAGGTTCTTTATATGTTCAAATATTTGTTCATGGTGTTTTGTTTGGTAGTTTTGTTTTACGGCATATCAACCCTTTTTGGGTTATTTAATGCTGAATCCGGTCATTTTGGTAAAAGTTTTTATGCTTCAAGTTTTTTATATGTTCAAATATTTGTTCATGGTGTTTTGTTTGGTAGTTTTGTTTTACGGCATATCAACCCTTTTTGGGTTATTTAATGCTGAATCCGGTCATTTTGGTAAAAGTTTTTATGCTTCAAGTTTTTTATATGTTCAAATATTTATTTAAGGTGTTTGGTTTGGTATTTTAGTTTTACGGCATATCAACCCTTTTCAGGTTATTTAATGCTGAATCCGGTCATTTTGGTAAAAGTTTTTTATGCTTCAGGTTCTTTATATGTTCAAATATTTATTCATGGTGTTTTGTTTGGTAGTTTTGTTTTACGGCATATCAACCCTTTTTGGGTTATTTAATGCTGAATCCGGTCATTTTGGTAAAAGTTTTTTATGCTTCAGGTTCTTTATATGTTCAAATATTTATTCATGGTGTTTGGTTTGGTTGTTTTGTTTTACGACATATCAGCCCTTTTAAGGTTATTTAATGCTGAATCCGGTCATTTTGGTAAATGTTTTTATGCTTCAGGTTCTTTATATGTTTAAATATTTATTCATGGTGTTTGGTTTGGTAGTTTTTTTTTACGGCATATCAACCCTTTTTGGGTTATTTAATGCTGAATCAGGTCATTTTGGTAAAAGTTTTTTATGCTTCAGGTTCTTTATATGTTCAAATATTTGTTCATGGTGTTTTGTTTGGTAGTTTTGTTTTACGGCATATCAACCCTTTTTGGGTTATTTAATGCTGAATCCGGTCATTTTGGTAAAAGTTTTTATGCTTCAAGTTTTTTATATGTTCAAATATTTGTTCATGGTGTTTTGTTTGGTAGTTTTGTTTTACGGCATATCAACCCTTTTTGGGTTATTTAATGCTGAATCCGGTCATTTTGGTAAAAGTTTTTATGCTTCAAGTTTTTTATATGTTCAAATATTTATTTAAGGTGTTTGGTTTGGTATTTTAGTTTTACGGCATATCAACCCTTTTCAGGTTATTTAATGCTGAATCCGGTCATTTTGGTAAAAGTTTTTTATGCTTCAGGTTCTTTATATGTTCAAATATTTATTCATGGTGTTTTGTTTGGTAGTTTTGTTTTACGGCATATCAACCCTTTTTGGGTTATTTAATGCTGAATCCGGTCATTTTGGTAAAAGTTTTTATGCTTCAAGTTCTTTATATATTCAAATATTTATTCATGGTGTTTGGTTTGGAATTTTTTTCTTTAAGGCATATCAGCCCTTTTCAGGTTATTTAATGCTGAATCCGGTCATTTTGGTAAAAGTTTTTTATGCTTCAAGTACTTTATATGTTCATATATTTATTCATGGTGTTTGGTTTGATTGTTTTGTTTTACGGCATATCAACCCTTTTCAGATTATTTAATGCTGAATCCGGTCATTTTGGTATAAGTTTTTATGCTTCAGGTTTTTTATATGTTCAAATATTTATTCATGGTGTTTGGGTTGGTTGTTTATTCAGAGGATTATTGTTGTTTTTGTTTTTGGCTTTGCAGAACATGATTGAGTTTTGGGAAAGGACAAAAAACAATAACATCAATGTTTGGTGCATTTTTAGTCAAGAAGCCGGTAAATTATTCTATGAGTGAATATTTTATATACAAACATATAAATATATACACACATATCTAACTTCATAGGTATACTAGAGTACTTGTCTGAGTACGAGTAAAATACTCCCCCAACAGAACTGTTTTGCACCACTTTATGGCTTCTTACGAATAATAGACTGATGGTATAATGCTACTAAACCTTGTATCTTGAATCCTTTAAAATCCATTACATAATTTTGATTATAGAAAATCTCGAAGATTTATTACTTCAGCTTAAGGGGTCTTAAAAAGAAATTGAAATTCACAGAATCTTACTTAATTGGTGTCTAATGATTACGGGTAAAACTTAATGTAAATCTGAAATATTTCAATTTTTAAATGAGAGATTACGCTTATATTATGAACCCTAATAACCCTTTAAAATACTCCAAAGAAAATGAACAAGGTTTACTACCTATTATTATAATTTCACAAAAATCTGAAATTTTACGGGATCCCACCCCTTTTCGCCTCCTTTGCCTAAAACTAAATTAAACTATAGTCAACATTACCCACCCTCACGCCTAGCATATGTGTTCCAAACTTAATAATCATCGGTTTATTAGTTGAGGACTGAATCCTGTACAAATAAGTATATAAGTATATACACATACCTAACATACATATATTTGGTTCTTCCCAAATATGATCTGAGGTAAAGATCGGACTCTAACTCTACCTGATAAGATCTCAGTTTATAATAGCTGTTGATCGATAACATTGACATGCCAGTATCGCAGATTTTGTACATGTCTGTATAAATAAAAATAATCATATATATATACATATATATATATATATATATATATATATATATATATATATATATATATATATATATATATATATTAAATTCCCGAAACAGTTTTTCATGGTAAACAACTGATGATCCCTTAAAATAGTGTTAGAAACTAACTAATATAATAACTGTAAAAAAATAAATTGACTTACATGAGTGATTTTCCACTGGAAGACTTGAGACTATAAGTTTGTTTTTTTAAATTTTTTTTTTTATATATATTTTTTTTATATAGTTTTAATGGTTGAGAAACTTCCGAGACTATATATATATATATATATATATATATATATATATATATATATATATATATATATATATATATATATATATATATATATGTGTGTGTGGGTGTGTGTGTGTGTGTGTGTATCGGGAGCAGCATTTTTTCTCAAAGGCACGTATTATTAAAAATAACCGACAACTCGTGTCTGGATATTTTTGATTGGATCCCTTCCATTTTCCGGATTAAAGTCCTAATCTCGGATTAGAATAAGCTGATGAATCTGCCGTAATTTTCTTTTAGGTCCAAATTACTTTCTGACCCATCTGGGTCCATCTTTAGTGGGAATAATGTCAATCAGGTAAAGACCTTAAGTGAGTTTATAGTTAATTTTGGCGGGAAAATTTAAATAACTAACTATAAACTCACTCCAGGTCTTTACCTGATTGACATTGTTCCCACTGAAGATGGACCCAGATGGGTCAGAAAGTCCTTTGGACCTAAAAGAAAATTACGGCAGATTCATCAGCCGATTCTCATCCGAGATTAGGACTTTAATCCGGAAAATAAATATATTTCTCGGTATTAAAGTAGTAATATCTTTATATATTTAAACACCTAAAATTATTAGAATATGATTAGATACATATTGATTTATGTTAATTGTGATTGTTGGGAATTCTGGGCATGTGAATGTAAGTTATATTTGTGTTGCTGGAAAAAATGTGGAGGTGAGGGGGAAAGGGAGGAAGTTGTTATCTTGCATATAAACATAATTTTGAAAATAATGGTGGTATAATTTTTATCGAACAATTGTGGGGTAGGGGGATAGGTCGTATTTTTCATATGACGAGGTGTTTTTTAACATATACGGATAGAGTGGGTGAGGGCTTTAAGTGAGTTATGTGTTTTTGTTATTAGTCTATTTGGCTAGTAGGAATTTTCTTCTGTAAGCATACTTTGAAGACCTCAGTTTTGACGTTCATACAGTTTATGGAAGTGTTATTAATCGCCTGTAAAATCCTTAATTTTTCAGTGGTGCATAGTGAACAATTCATAGATGTATAGCTATAAGGTTTTGTTTATCGATGATCCTTCATTAAATTTCATAGGGTGTACTGGACTATTTGAGCTTCCATACTGTGGTTGAAAAAGTGGAATCACCCCTCTTGCAACTACAATATGAAAGCTCAAAGAGTCCAGCTTTAAGTATTGCTAATTTGCATATTTATTTGGTTAACAGTTTTGTAATAAATTAATATTTATTTGCAATTTGTATTGTCATATTTACTAATATATACGCAATAGTTTCGTCAATTTTAAAATGTCTGATGTCGCCAAAATGTTGAGAACAGATACTACACTTTGATCTTGCCCAAAGGGCAAAGGAACTATAACAAATAATGTTTTTCTGACAAGGTATTTTTAAATGAATGAAAAATACCCAACTAATTTAATCTATTGATGTATTATCTTTTAATAAAGGTGGGTCGTGTAGCATCAGTTCTGTTGTCATCAGACTGTGCTCCTTAGAATTACCTCCTTCTTTTTTGTGGTCCTTTGGGGGTAATGTAGTATATTCTGTTGCCATGAGACTATTTCCCAGGGATTACTTAATTTTTTTCTATTTTTTTTTGGGGGGGGGGCGTGTAGTGTACTATCTATTCTGTTGTCATATTATTATCATCCCAGGCATTACTACTCCTTTTTTGTGGGGGTAGTGTTCGTAATGATATCATCCTCCCAGGAATTACCTCCTCCTTTTTTTGGTGGGGGCAGTGTAGTATATGTTCGTTCACCAGGCTATACTAGTTGTGTTTGCCTTTATGGATCTTGTACGATGGAAAGAGTTATTCGAAATCCATTTAGACCAGTGGTTCTCAACCTTTTTAAGTCCGTGAACCCTTTCATCATGTATCAGAATGATATTTCCCCCTTACAAAAAATCTCTAGCTTCAAATGTGCATTCATACTAACTTCTTCTTGCGTGTGAATCAGATGATTCTGGTGTTGGTATTAGTTTCTCTAGTTAGAAATATTTCTGGAAAGACATCGGGTACTTACGAAAAGGTTGCCAATATCCCTAAGTGAAAGTGGTACTGTGGAACCGACTGAATTCGAACTTGGAACACCCAGGCTTTCAGTCCGTGTCGTTATCCACTTAACCACCGTCACCTCCCACAATAATAACAAATAATAACATAATAGCATTTAATACAAACGCAAGCAGAGAGAAAATCCAACAAGTAGCGATGGCCTATGCACACTATGTTTTGTTGCCCTCGATCCAGTTCGTGTTTGCTAATATTTATTTATTTATTTATTTATTTATTTATTTGTTTGTTTGTTATGCCTCCTTGGGCATCTCCCCTTTAACTATCTTCTCAATTCAGCTGTTAAAAAAAAAAAAAAAAAAAAAAAAATAATTAAAAACACTCTTAGTACAGTATCGATATCCAGATCAAATTCTGATAAATATTTCATTTGACAAACTGAAAATTTGTGGTGCCAATCCCCCCTCACTGATACTCTGAAATGCGCCCCCAAATGGGGGATGGGGATTCCCGCCTGGTGGAGAACAATTGACATAGATGAAGAAAGAAAGAGTAGAATGTCCATAATTTCTGCTGTATTTGTTTGTAATGCCGAATAGAAATGCCTATTGTGATCGATTCATTAAAGATAGATTGCTTGTGGCCCAAATCCGAGAATCTCATTGGCTAAAACCTAACCATCTGCAACGCAAATAACGAATGTCAGTGGAACAGCACTCGTCCACGTGATGCAATAAAAAGGAATCATTGCTTGTAATAATGGAAGTATTCACATAATCCTAATGTTTTTCTGTTTTTCACATATATACAGCGAAACATACAGAATCATTCTCTCTCTCTCTCTCTCTCTCTCTCTCTCTCTCTCTCTCTCTCTCTATATATATATATATATATATATATATATATATATATATATATATATATATAGTCATCCACATATTGACTGTTTCGCTCTAACACAACGATTCAGAGCGGCTAGACCAGCTAGTGCCTAAAGCCAGGGTCGAAGCTGACAGTCGGCGCCTCTATCTCCGCACTATCACGCGACACTGGCTGAATGTAAGTGAAATCTCAATGTAAACATTGTCAAGTGCCGGGAGCTCAAATTGGTTCTACCCAATGAACTATGACTTAAAGCTAGTGACAGTTGGCGAAAAATACAGTGTGAATATATATATATATATATATATATATATATATGTATCTGTCACTCGCGCTTTCTCTCTCTCTCTCTCTCTCTCTCTCTCTCTCTCTCTCTCTCTCTCTATATATATATATATATATATATATATATATATATACATATGCAAACATTGTTAAAATAACATAGATCGTCTGTTTAATTATGCCATTTATTTTTTCAATTTTTCTGATGGTCTTTTCTGTATTAAAATCAAAATAATTAATAAATGTCTCATAGGTGTCACGGACGTTTTCGATTCTTCGTCGAATCATCCTCAGGTGTCAAAAGCAAATGAACAAAAAAGCTGAAGAAAGAAGAGAATTTGTAAAAAGACGGCGAAAAAACACGCAGATAACATTTTCGCATTGTTCCAGGAAAGACGTTGACAATTTAAATTCAGCAACGTTGGATGGCATCACAGAACAAAATCGCATTATGTGAAGCATTTTAAAATTTTGTCATTGGTTTCATACGTGATGTTATTAACCGTAGGTTGTTGTGTTTATATGCAGATAGCTTCCAGTATTTTTAATTTATTTTAAATTGGTTTCGGAATGTATTATTTTAATGTTACTAACTAGAATTTGTCTTAAATCAGAGGGAGAGCAGTTATGTTTTTGTAGATGTTGGTAAAATGAGCTAGAGTTTACAAGATGCATGGTGAGGCGGTGGGACAGGGTAGTGCTTGTAAAACCAATGTAGCTATTAGCTTTATTGTTATTATGGGAGTTACATTCTCCTAAAGGGCATTTAAATTTATAAATAACATTGGTTCTTTCTAGTGGTTTTTTAGTTGAGGAGGAGTCGTGTTTTACTACAAGATTTTGGGTTTTAAATTTCTTATAGTAAATAATAATTCTAATGTTATTGTTACTGTCAATTGTGGATCTGTATCAGTGTATAATATTTTTCATTGCTTTTTCTTCTAATCTGAAATTTGTTTGCATTTGATTACAATAGTATATGTTAATATTGTTTGAGTTTTGGTGTTGAATATTATTATTATTTGTACTGGTGTTTTTTAAGTTTCGAATCATTAATTCTATTTGTTCATCGACGATATAATTAGACAATTCGTTGTTAATAAGTAATTGTTTTATATTTTTAATTCAATGAATAATATTTTGTTAAGGGAGGAGATTAATTTGACAAGGTTTAATAGATTTTTAACAATAGCTATTTTGTAGCGATAGGGACACTCGCTCTTGAACAAAAAAAAACAAACTAGAATTTAATCTGGTCATTTTTTTATAAGTTGAAGTGTTAAACGATTTATTATTAATAAGAATATCTAGGAATGGGATTTTATTATTTACGTTCAGTTCTATGGTGAATTTAAGAACAGAGGTTTTTTGGAAAAGGTCTTGAAGTTTGTGTATTTGTTCATTGTTATCAGCTAGAATAAGAACATCGTCGACATAGCGTACGTAATTATAGAGGGTGTTTTAATGTTATTAAATATTTTGTTTTCTAGGTTTGACATTTAGAATTCGCTAAGAATCGGACCGACAACAGAACCCATTGAAACTACGTCAATTTGAGTGTAAATGTTTCCCTTGAAGTCATAAAAAGGTACTTCGGTGGTGCTGATTAATAGTAGCTTTTTAAAGTATTTGTTTAATTAATTTTCAGTGGAGGGAGAGACGGGTTATCGTATATATTATTGGTGATTATACCAATTGTTTAATAAGCTTTCTACGTCAAGAGAAGCAATGATTTTATTGTTCGGTTGTTTGATTTGTAACAATTCTTTATAAATTTTAAGTGGAGGGAGACACGGTTTATTGTATATATTATTGGTGATTATACCAATTGTTTAATAAGCTTTCTACGTCAAGAGAAGCAATGATTTTATTGTTCGGTTGTTTGATTTGTAACAATTCTTTATACATTTTCAGTGGAGGGAGAGACGGGTTATCGTATATATTATTGGTGATTATACCAATTGTTTAATAAGCTTTCGACGTCAAGAGAAGCAATGATTTTATTGTTCGGTTGTTTGATTTGTAACAATTCTTTATAAATTTTAAGTGGAGGGAGAGACGGGTTATCGTATATATTATTGGTGATTATACCAATTGTTTAATAAGCTTTCGACGTCAAGGGAAGCAATGATTTTATTGTTCGGTTGTTTGATTTGTAACAATTCTTTATACATTTTCAGTGGAGGGAGAGACGGGTTATCGTATATATTATTGGTGATTATACCAATTGTTTAATAAGCTTTCTACGTCAAGGGAAGCAATGATTTTATTGTTCGGTTGTTTGATTTGTAACAATTCTTTATAAATTTTAAGTGGAGGGAGACACGGGTTATTGTATATATTATTGGTGATTATACCAATTGTTTAATAAGCTTTCTACGTCAAGAGAAGCAATGATTTTATTGTTCGGTTGTTTGATTTGTAACAATTCTTTATAAATTTTAAGTGGAGGGAGACACGGGTTATCGTATATATTGTTGATGATTATACCAATTGTTTAATAAGCTTTCTACGTCAAGGGAAGCAATGATTTTATTGTTCGGTTGTTTGATTTGTAACAATTCTTTATAAATTTTAAGTGGAGGGAGAGACGGGTTATTGTATATATTATTGATGATTATACCAATTGTTTAATAAGCTTTCTACGTCAAGGGAAGCAATGATTTTATTGTTCGGTTGTTTGATTTGTAACAATTCTTTATAAATTTTAAGTGGAGGGAGAGACGGGTTATTGTATATATTATTGGTGATTATACCAATTGTTTAATAAGCTTTCTACGTCAAGGGAAGCAATGATTTTATTGTTCGGTTGTTTGATTTGTAACAATTCTTTATACATTTTAAGTGGAGGGAGACACGGGTTATCGTACATATTATTGGTGATTATACCAATTGTTTAATAAGCTTTCTACGTCAAGGGAAGCAATGATTTTATTGTTCGGTTGTTTGATTTGTAACAATTCTTTATAAATTTTAAGTGGAGGGAGACACGGTTTATCGTATATATTATTGGTGATTATACCAATTGTTTAATAAGCTTTCTACGTCAAGAGAAGCAATGATTTTATTGTTCGGTTGTTTGATTTGTAACAATTCTTTATAAATTTTAAGTGGAGGGAGACACGGGTTATTGTATATATTATTGATGATTATACCAATTGTTTAATAAGCTTTCTACGTCAAGGGAAGCAATGATTTTATTGTTCGGTTGTTTGATTTGTAACAATTCTTTATAAATTTTAAGTGGAGGGAGACACGGTTTATCGTATATATTATTGGTGATTATACCAATTGTTTAATAAGCTTTCTACGTCAAGAGAAGCAATGATTTTATTGTTCGGTTGTTTGATTTGTAACAATTCTTTATAAATTTTAAGTGGAGGGAGACACGGTTTATCGTATATATTATTGGTGATTATACCAATTGTTTAATAAGCTTTCTACGTCAAGAGAAGCAATGATTTTATTGTTCGGTTGTTTGATTTGTAACAATTCTTTATAAATTTTAAGTGGAGGGAGACACGGTTTATCGTATATATTATTGGTGATTATACCAATTGTTTAATAAGCTTTCTACGTCAAGAGAAGCAATGATTTTATTGTTCGGTTGTTTGATTTGTAACAATTCTTTATAAATTTTAAGTGGAGGGAGAGACGGGTTATCGTATATATTATTGGTGATTATACCAATTGTTTAATAAGCTTTCTACGTCAAGAGAAGCAATGATTTTATTGTTCGGTTGTTTGATTTGTAACAATTCTTTATAAATTTTAAGTGGAGGGAGACACGGTTTATTGTATATATTATTGATGATTATACCAATTGTTTAATAAGCTTTCTATGTCAAGGGAAGCAATGATTTTATTGTTCGGTTGTTTGATTTGTAACAATTCTTTATAAATTTTAAGTGGAGGGAGACACGGTTTATTGTATATATTATTGATGATTATACCAATTGTTTAATAAGCTTTCTATGTCAAGGGAAGCAATGATTTTATTGTTCGGTTGTTTGATTTGTAACAATTCTTTATAAATTTTAAGTGGAGGGAGACACGGGTTATTGTATATATTATTGATGATTATACCAATTGTTTAATAAGCTTTCTATGTCAAGGGAAGCAATGATTTTATTGTTCGGTTGTTTGATTTGTAACAATTCTTTATAAATTTTAAGTGGAGGGAGACACGGGTTATTGTATATATTATTGATGATTATACCAATTGTTTAATAAGCTTTCTATGTCAAGGGAAGCAATGATTTTATTGTTCGGTTGTTTGATTTGTAACAATTCTTTATAAATTTTAAGTGGAGGGAGAGACGGTTTATCGTATATATTATTGATGATTATACCAATTGTTTAATAAGCTTTCTATGTCAAGGGAAGCAATGATTTTATTGTTCGGTTGTTTGATTTGTAACAATTCTTTATAAATTTTAAGTGGAGGGAGACACGGTTTATTGTATATATTATTGATGATTATACCAATTGTTTAATAAGCTTTCTATGTCAAGGGAAGCAATGATTTTATTGTTCGGTTGTTTGATTTGTAACAATTCTTTATAAATTTTAAGTGGAGGGAGACACGGTTTATTGTATATATTATTGATGATTATACCAATTGTTTAATAAGCTTTCTATGTCAAGGGAAGCAATGATTTTATTGTTCGGTTGTTTGATTTGTAACAATTCTTTATAAATTTTAAGTGGAGGGAGACACGGTTTATTGTATATATTATTGATGATTATACCAATTGTTTAATAAGCTTTCTATGTCAAGGGAAGCAATGATTTTATTGTTCGGTTGTTTGATTTGTAACAATTCTTTATAAATTTTAAGTGGAGGGAGACACGGGTTATTGTATATATTATTGATGATTATACCAATTGTTTAATAAGCTTTCTATGTCAAGGGAAGCAATGATTTTATTGTTCGGTTGTTTGATTTGTAACAATTCTTTATAAATTTTAAGTGGAGGGAGACACGGGTTATTGTATATATTATTGATGATTATACCAATTGTTTAATAAGCTTTCTATGTCAAGGGAAGCAATGATTTTATTGTTCGGTTGTTTGATTTGTAACAATTCTTTATAAATTTTAAGTGGAGGGAGAGACGGGTTATCGTATATATTATTGATGATTATACCAATTGTTTAATAAGCTTTCTATGTCAAGGGAAGCAATGATTTTATTGTTCGGTTGTTTGATTTGTAACAATTCTTTATAAATTTTAAGTGGAGGGAGACACGGTTTATTGTATATATTATTGATGATTATACCAATTGTTTAATAAGCTTTCTACGTCAAGAGAAGCAATGATTTTATTGTTCGGTTGTTTGATTTGTAACAATTCTTTATAAATTTTAAGTGGAGGGAGACACGGTTTATTGTATATATTATTGGTGATTATACCAATTGTTTAATAAGCTTTCTACGTCAAGAGAAGCAATGATTTTATTGTTCGGTTGTTTGATTTGTAACAATTCTTTATAAATTTTAAGTGGAGGGAGACACGGTTTATTGTATATATTATTGGTGATTATACCAATTGTTTAATAAGCTTTCTACGTCAAGAGAAGCAATGATTTTATTGTTCGGTTGTTTGATTTGTAACAATTCTTTATAAATTTTAAGTGGAGGGAGACACGGTTTATTGTATATATTATTGATGATTATACCAATTGTTTAATAAGCTTTCTACGTCAAGAGAAGCAATGATTTTATTGTTCGGTTGTTTGATTTGTAACAATTCTTTATAAATTTTAAGTGGAGGGAGACACGGTTTATCGTATATATTATTGGTGATTATACCAATTGTTTAATAAGCTTTCTACGTCAAGAGAAGCAATGATTTTATTGTTCGGTTGTTTGATTTGTAACAATTCTTTATACATTTTAAGTGGAGGGAGACACGGTTTATCGTATATATTATTGGTGATTATACCAATTGTTTAATAAGCTTTCTACGTCAAGAGAAGCAATGATTTTATTGTTCGGTTGTTTGATTTGTAACAATTCTTTATACATTTTAAGTGGAGGGAGAGACGGGTTATCGTATATATTATTGGTGATTATACCAATTGTTTAATAAGCTTTCTACGTCAAGGGAAGCAATGATTTTATTGTTCGGTTGTTTGATTTGTAACAATTCTTTATACATTTTAAGTGGAGGGAGAGACGGGTTATCGTATATATTATTG
>OY744550.1:62795627-62813127 GCA_963556195.1 Sepiola atlantica
ACCTCGGATGGTAAGTCGGAGTGGTGATATGTTTAATTTGAAAGTCTTCACAAAATTCTTTGAACTCTCGTGAAGTAAATTGTGTACCGTTGTCCGATACAACAATGTCCACCACTCCGAATCGGGCAAACAGTTCATGCAACGCGCATATCGTGACATCCGTTGTTGGGTTTTTACATCTAACAACTTCTGGCCATTTTGAGTAGCTGTCGACTATAATTAAATAGTAGAAGCCTTCCAATGGCCCCGCAAAATCTATGTGAATCCGGGACCATGGTTGCTCTGCCTTTGGCCATGGACAGTACTGAATAGGTGGTGCTTTCGCTGCCGACGCGCAGCCCGCACAGGCCTTCACCTTCGTCTCTATGTCCCTGTCCATGTTTTTCCAATACACATAAGATCTCATTAGGCTCTTCATGCGTGTCGCTCCGGGATGCCCCTTATGGAAATCCTTCAGGATTTTTTTTTTAGCGTAGCTGGGATTACTACTCGATCCCGGTATAATAATGTGTCGCAACAGACTGAAAAAGCTTCTGCCGTTTGCTCATCGTCTGTTTGTAATTTATTTTTAATTTCGATAATAAAATTATCTTCTCTTGCCTCTTTTTGTATATCGCCAAGTGTGACTGGCAGCTCTTTTATTGTGTTACACAATACTTTACTATAGTCATATTCAGACCGAAGGGATGCTATAACTGTATCCTCGAGCGGTTCCGTGTACTTTGGGATTAGCCGCGATAAACCATCTGCGTGTCATTGTCTTTTTGACGGTAAAAATCCATCTCAAAGTCATAATTTAACAGAATTATACTCCATCTCTGTAGGTGGTTTGCTGTGTAGGTTGGCAAGCCTTTTTTGATCCAAAGATGGTGATAAGTGGCTTATGGTCTGTTTGTAGGATAAACTGACGGTCGTGTAGATACCTGTGAAATTTTGTCATTGCGAACACAATACCCAACGCTTCTTTTTCAATCTGAGAGTAATTTTTCTCTGCAGGAAGTAAAGTTCTTGAAGCGTGCGCGATGGGTTTCATCGAGCCATCCGGCATTTTATGCAAAATGCACGCCCCAATGCCGTAGGAGCTGGCGTCACTTGCAACAATAGTTTTTAGCTCTGGATTAAAATGAGTAAGAAATAATTCTGAAGTTAACTTCGTTTTTAGGTGGACCATTCCCATTTACTATCTTTCTTAAGTAACTCATTTAAGGGGACTCGCAATTTTTGCATACTGGGAATGAATTTTTCGTAATAGTTTGCGAGACCCAGGAAGCTTTGTAGTTGGGTAACGTTGTTCGGTTCGGGCATATTCTTGATGGCTATAGATCTTTCTGGGTCGGGACGTCTTCCACTCTTATCAATGACATGTCACAAGTATTTGATCTCTTCTAGAAAGAATTCACACTTTGACTCCTTGAGTGTAAAACCAAAATCGCTTATCCTTTCGAATACTTTGTTTACGTGCTCACGGTGCTCCCCGACGTTCGTACTTTTCATTAAGATATCGTCAAGGTAGCCGATCGAAAAATCGAGCCCGCTCAACATCGTGTCGATTACCTGCTGAAAAATCGACGGGGCCACTTTAATTCCAAAAGGGAGACGATTGAACTTTAGTAGTCTCATGTGTGTCGAAATACAGAGAAGCTTAGAGCTATCTTCCTCTACAGGTATTTGCAGATAGGCTTCACTCAAGTCAATTTTTGAGAACAGTTTTCCATTGTTTAATTTTGTGAAAACCTCTTCTGGAGTCGGCAGAGGATAGTGATAATCTTTCAGCGCATCGTTCAAACCGGTTGAGAAATCGGCACACACTCTGATCTCTCCAGATTTTTTCTTCACGTAGACGGTTGGGGCCGCCCATTCCGAGTAGTCAACTGGTGTTAAAATACCTTTCTCCACCAACCGGTCTATTTCTGCATTAATTTTTTCAAGAGAGGCAAATGGTACACTTTGTTTTCTCTTAAAAACGGGATTCTTATTTTCAATTAGTTAAAAACTCGCCTTCATTTTAGTACAGCGTCCTAATTCATTAGAAAACACCTTGGGGAATGACTCTTTCAAATACTTCTTCAATTTTTCTGCTTCAGCAGAAAAGTTCTCTATTCGTTGACAATAGGCGCTTATCGGCGAATCCCAGAGCTGGAAGTGCTGAATCCAATCTGAACCGAACAAATTTCCTGTATCTTTCATTACGAACATGCGTAATTTTAATGTCTTATTTTTTAGTGTCATTTTTTTAAATGACTTCCCCTTCAAAGTTTATTTTCTCTCCGGTTACCGATCGAGCCACTTTATCTGTGCGTAGCATAGTCGGTCTGCCGATCTTTTTCCAGGTATTAATATTAATAATTGATAAGTCAGACCCTGAATCAAGCTGTAGTTTAACATCTTGATTGTTCATTTTTACCGTAATATACTTTCGTATGTTTAGGTTGCCACCATTAATTCTGGTTGTTTTTATGTAACTTTTTTGTCTAGTGTTACTTCTGCAATGTGAGGCTTTGTGTCCCATTTTATGGCATTTGTCACAATTATTTCGTTTAAAAGGAAACTTCTGGTACCAATGTAGGTCCCCGCAACCCCAACAAGGGTGGTTTGGCAATTTTTCATCCGACCTTTGAGGCAAATCCTTCCTGAATTTTTCCTTCGAAGAGTATGATTTTTTTGAAAAACGACGAACATTTTTAATATTAGAATTTGCTGCTTCCTCTATTTCTTTAGCTTCTTTTTTCTCGGAAATATGTCGTTGACAGCTTTCGGCCAGTTGTTGCAATGTTAAATTTGGCTCGGTTTCAAGTTTGCTTATTGCACGTCTTCTTAACTCTGTATCGTTTTGCGAGACGAGCCCTTGAACAAATATTAATACTTTGAAATTGTCCGCTGTCAAGGATGATAACTTAAAGTCGTCGCAATGTTTATTGACGATCGAAGCAAACGTTGAGTAATCCTGGCTTTCTTTTCGCGTTAGGTTCATACATTTCCACCTTTTGTGGAATAAACTTGTTTTGGGGCAATATAGTTCCATTAACAGTTTAATGGTTTCATTGAAAGATAGTTCGCCCGTTTTCTTCGGCAGAATATAATCGACAAATTTTGTATGCTCTGCCGTACCTAGTCTACGAAGAACTAAACGAACCTTTTTCTTTTCCGACCATGTGCTACAATCAATGTCGAAAACATCCTGATATCGACGGTACCATGATTCGAAGTTTAGGTCCTCTTCAGGCATATAGTAGAATGTTTCTATAGATGACCATATTGCATTTTGGTTGAACGCGTCGCTGTCGTCATTCGTCATATTTATCATTGCTTGTGCCAGCTGTTCAAATTTTCTCTCTAATTGAGTCTGTTGCTCTAATTGTAAATTTTTTATCCCAATCGATTGTTCGTCTAAAGATTTTCTATCTTCTCGCTTTTGTGCTAAATTCTTTTCCTCAAAATATTTCAACCAACTTATTTGCTGCGACTGAAATTCCTTCTGTAGAGACTGAAGTTTTTCATCGTTTGCCTTCTGTTGAGTAAGATGTTTTTCATCGTTTACCTTCTGTTGTTCTGATTGAAATTTAATCATCTCCAATATCTGTTTCGAGAAATCTTCCATGATTAAAGAAATACTTTCTTGAAAAAGAATTAGTCATAAATAGTCCTTCACTATTTTTTTTCTTTTCAAATGCTTACTGTTTAATAACAAACTCAGCCCCTCCTCATCACTGCATCATTCGGGTCTCGAATTCAGCCGGCACTTGCTAATCTTTTTTTTCAAAGTTCATTGAGAAAAAAAACACGATTTTATTAATCCGGCTTATTGGGTAATTAATTTAACACATTATTTGTATTTTTGTTCGCATCTGGAACTTTTTTTTCAATAAGTCCGTTTGCCTTTCAGTGTAGGCTGAAAATATAAAATAGCAAGTAATGGCTATATTAAAAATTGACTAATTATTCAAGAAAGTAATTTGGTTTTACTTGTCAGATTTTTTTCCCGACTATACGATTTTACAGTGACAAGTCTGTTCGCAAAATACGTTTGACTATATCAGACACGAAAAAAGGTTTTTGTAGTATGGAGTTTTTTTTTCAAACCTTTCAGTTTTATAAGCACATGGTATTCCAATTTCATTTGTTGCACGAAGTAAAAACCCGTATTGAAATACGAAGAACACAAATAGTAAAATCTGTCTTACTTTTTTTTCTTCCAGTAATTGTTTAAACTGGTTATTTCTTGTAAGGCAGACTCGTCCCAAAATTGAATGTATTCGATGTTTCCAATATCTTCCCGAAAATTGTAAAGCACAGGTTTTTTTTTCAAACGGGTAGATTTTTTTTTTCGAAGGTTGACCGTGTTGTAGACACTGGTTTATCACTCACAGGTTGCAAGGTCCAAGGTGTTTCCAACGAAGTCCTTTACGAATCACTCGCCGCCAGTTGTGGACCCGTTTAGGGGTATCAACAATGAAATAAAAGAAAACAGGTTTAGAGATAATAATAACGAATTGTATTGAACAGAGAAATTATACACAAGTCAGTATTGGCAGTGCTAGAGCCTAAATATGGTACAAAATGTTTTCCCGGCAAAAGCCGGTATTTATGGTAGCCGGTTGCTACCATTTAGTTATTATTAAAGGGTAGGTAGGTTCACCCACAACACTTGCCTAAACCCATTTTCTGCGTATATACCATCTATTCTCTGCGGTATTTCGTCAACAGTTGTGTCCATCTTGCCTTTCAACCACTCGGTCATATTTTTATTGTTTTGATAATAAGAGGTTCCGCTCTCGAAAATTAAAGTTTACCTTTGCCGGAACCTTTTTAAATTGCTTGACAGTAAACTTTTTTCTATTTATTGCTCTGGTTTTTAATTTGTTTTAACGTGAAATATTAATAAATTGATTTGAAATTCCATTTTTATTTTCTCTTCTCATATATTTTTGTTCATCTGTTCCACCTTCCGGTACCTATATCACATTGCTCCTGCCTCGGATTACCAACTCACTTATATATATATATATATATATATATATATATATATATATATATATATATATATATATATATATATATATATATATATATATATATATATATAAGTACTGTGTGGTAGGGCAGGAAAAACCAGCAGAGTGCTCGATTAATTAAGAAATCCGAGATTTCGGAGGATTAAGAGCGTAAATATTTATTTATAAAATACAGAAATTCAATGTAACATCAGTACCGTCGGTTTCAAAGCGGGAGGTTGATCCCGATTATCGTCAGCTGATAAACATATTCAGGAATGGTGGGACCATTCCTGAATATGTTTATCAGCTGACGATAATCGGGATCAACCTCCCGCTTTGAAACCGACGGTACTGATGTTACATTGAATTTCTGTATTTTATAAATAAATATATATATATATATATATATATATATATATATATATATATATATATATATATATATATATATAGTGGTATTTGGATCAGTACTGCGGAAAAGCTATCAGTTTAATAATCGTTCTGTTTTTAAATCTCCGATACAGTTACATGGTAAACCGCTGATTTTTTTTCTATTTCAAGTGTTAGAGTTAAGTCCTCTGTTTATGTTTCACGACTGATATTGTTACTTGTGAATTTTGAAGCGGTGAAATTTGTTTATACAGGTTATAAGACTGCAATATGCGGATTTAGTTAGTATCCCAAAGATCCAAATCCCTTACAGTCGGTAGATTTGTGTTAAGATGGTATCGCTGCCACTAGGAATCCGGAAGAAGGGGATGCTTCTAAAGTGTTAGCAGTGAGGGCTGTTTCTGTTGATATCGTTTGACATTACTATGGGATCGTTGGTCTCTGCTCAAGTCCCTGATTTAGTAAGTCTGTATTTATTACGGGAACGTAAGGTTGAACTTCAGCATCTACAGGGCGGGTTGTACAGAGATGACGCAGTTTTTCCAGGGAGAGACCTAGATAATACAATAGTACAATTAAGAGTTTACATATCTTTTTTAAAAAACTTTGGGCTATCTATCAGTTTAGAATCCGATAAGATAACATCTAACTTCCTTGACTTAACGTTAGACCTGAATTCTGAATAATTTAGCAATTACCATACACCCAACCTAACACTAGTTTACGTTCATAAGCTCTCCACCACCCAAGTCCATCATTAAATCAATATTCTCAACAGCTTCCGACAGAATATTTAAACTATCTGCTAATAAATCAATTTTTGACCAAAATTCGAATTTTTACGATAACGCCTTACTTAATTCAGGTTAGAATGTTAAAATTATGTATGAAAACAACTCCATTACCTGCATAACATGGCAGTAAAAGATAGAAAACAGAACAATACAACTTCTAAGAATAATAACGCTTATAAAAACAGACTCAGAAACCGCACTGGTAAACTAATTGACCCTCAAAAGCCTTGACCACATAAACGACTAAGGAGAAAGAACAACCTTTGTTTCAACACACCCTACAATAGCAATGTTAAAACTAATATCCCTAGAGAATTCTTTAAAATTATTGAAAAATCTTTTAAGCATTTGCATAGATATAGCACGATCATGAACAAAAATTCTATAAAAATTTATCATTCTACACTGCGTAACTATTATTACTTATCTCATAACCCTACACATTATCAACTCTCACCGCATCACTATACCCAAAACAATACTCTAAACACCAACCACCTTTCTTTAACAGTTAGCAACAATCTTGCTCAAACCTGTCTACCCCATATAGTTTCCCTCTCAATCAATTCCAGTTTAACCTCTAGTGGGAATTTAAGCATAGGGCCAAGACACATCAACTAATAACACTCCTAATGCAATAACCACTCAATATAAAATACATACTTACATCGGAGCCAGTGCTATCCCTATACAAACCGAATATTCCGTCACATACCATCTTTTAAAAGTAATAACGACCAAATTGCAGAGACTCCCCTAAGTAATTCAATAAAAATTTGTAAACATAAAAACATTCCTCACCTCCAACACTGGTTGATTTTGAAAAAATCTAGGTCCTATACACCAGAATCTAGGGTTTGTCAACTATGTACTTTAGAAACCGTTATGATAATCACTACTGCCAAGAGTAAAAACATTATGAATTCTAAAAGCTAATTTCTTTCGGCATGCAGGCATAAATAAAAATTTAAATATATCAACTTTATAGCTCCTGTTAATACCCCTATGGGAAATCATGTGGGTGACCAACGCATTTAATGTGTTTCAATTGGTGACCCATATGATTTCCCATAATCATCACATTGACATGCCTAAGGTATAAACAATAAAATACACCCACGATGTTAAATTGCGTCGCATAATTGAATCCAGTTTGATTCTAGGATGCAGCATCACATTGTACACCTACCACCTTTCCAACACCATAGCCAAAATCATCTTTTCTGAACACAACTTAAGAAAATACAACAATGGATAATTTACTTTCCTTAAGTTCCACCTTCTAATTCCCGTCCTTTTTCTCGTTTTCTCATTTCTCCCTATTTTTATTTTATTGCTTTCAATTTAAATTGTCATGTAATGTCATATTTTATTTAATTCTATTTAATCTAATTCATTTTAATAGTTTCCCACCATAACATTAATTACCATGTGCTCCTAATTCTCCCGACCCCACATATTTTCATCCCTATCTCATCCTTCACCCACATTTTCCTTCCTTACTCTACCTACTCCCCCACGCTATGTCCTCCCTCCTACATGTAGTCGCATATTTCCTTGTACGCACTTCGTTTTCCCTCAATTTCGTTTATTTCCTTATTCTTTGTTTCATTTCACACCACGAGTTACACATCCATATCTCCTCCTCATCACTCAATGTTCATATCCACTCGCCCAATTCCCCCTCACATGTAGTCTCAATTTTGATGTACCCACTCCTGCCTCCACCCATCTCCTGTTTCTTCCTCTTTTTCTTTTTCTTTTTTTTTTCTTCCCACTTTTGTATAAATTGCAAGGTTTTTGCTAATAAAGTTAATTTCCAAACGAATATGGTCGCTACCAACGACCGAAATATCTTGACCCAGCTACAATGACGTGTTCGTGTCCTTATTTTTGCTAGTTTGTTTTTCGACATTACAGTAACCAATTTCACATTTTGTCGGAAACTCTCATTTCATATTTACTCTCACATGATTTATATATATATATATATATATATATATATATATATATATATATATATATATATATATATATATATATATATATATATAGTAGAGAATGGTAGTTTGCTTAAAGCATTGCTGGGTATAGTAGTAGTAAGTTTTTGAAAGGCTGTGGGCAATGCAATTCCGGGTAAGATGCAAGTTGAAAGGAAAGGAACAAAAACAATAACAATAAATCGAATACGATATAAGACTTACTATTTATTTTTCCTTTTTTTTTCTTTTTTTTTCCTTACATAACAGCAAGAGTGTTTTAGCTGTTCGTGTGATGTCCGGGTGATTAAAAATCACTATTTGATATTTCGGGAAAAGACATCCCTTTGTCAAAAATAATTAGACCAGAAGAAGAATAATATTTTATTCTTCTCCGACTGTGTAGAGAATAATACAAAACAAAATGGCTGCCAGATATAGACCGCAGCAAAATAAATAAAGCAGTTTCACAGGGAATATAAATTAAATTAAGTTTTATTTTAATATTATGTTAAATATATGATTTGGTGTTTAGAATATTTGTGTAATGTTGGTTAGGTGTATGGTGTTCGATAAACTGTTAGTTTTGATAATATATATATATCATTTTTTTTTTTTATATTTGAATATTTACTTTGTTTTATCTTCGTATTTTTTATTTTGTTTATCTTTCTATCGTAATTTAAGAATTTTAATATAAAGTAAAGTAATTAGTCTCATATTTTAAATATTCTAGATCTATCTACTTATCGATTTCGACTATCATCTATTAAAGAAGTGTTATTAATTACTAATTGTGAGTTTCCTCAAATTAGATTAACGAATTAACTTATTAACTTGATATATTTACTATAAGATAAAGGGGAGTAACTCTGGATTTTTTAAAATATTTTTTTTATAATTAATTTTTATTTATTTATTTTTAAAAAAAATTTTTTAGGTGGAGATCTGTATAACAATATTAGTATATATATACAACATATATACACATAATGCATATATACATATATATATATACATATCTATGTATTATTGTTTGTTTAATTGTTTATCTATATATAT
The DNA here is from genome assembly GCA_963556195.1 of Sepiola atlantica. Taxonomy (NCBI): domain Eukaryota; kingdom Metazoa; phylum Mollusca; class Cephalopoda; order Sepiida; family Sepiolidae; genus Sepiola; species Sepiola atlantica. The sequence goes on from OY744550.1 coordinate 62,804,847, forward strand.
TCATCAATTTCTTTACATATTTGTTTTTTTTGTTTGTTTTTTTTTTGTTTTTTTATTTATTTATTTATTTTTTATTATTATTATTTACTTGTTTAATTTATTTTATGAATTATTTATTTAATATTTGCATGTTATTTGTATACATTCTATATGTGTTTGGATTTATTAATTAATAATGCTAGGTTATGGGGTGACTTATTTTGGTGGGTTAGAAGAGTATGTTGAATATGGTTTTTGGTTTGTGGTTGAAAGTGTGTAAGGATGGAAGTTCATATGGGGAGGGGCCTGTTTGATTGTTTGGGTGTGTGGTGAGTTTATTATAGGAGGTGAGTAATGAGTGAAGTGGTGGAAACGAACTCTGTTAAGTGTTAGATATGGGGGTTGGTTGGTGGATGGGGGGTAGATATTATAGAATGAAAGATGAGTAGAGCTCGTGACGTTGATTGAGTGAGGGGTTTAATCTGGAGATGAGGATTGATTCTGTGATTCTAAGGTCACCAATGTTTCTGACAGACGCTAAGATGGAGACGTGAATATCGCGCTGAGTGTTTGAGCAAATCTCTATGTGTTTGTGGAAAGAGGATATACGGGTATTCAAGTGCTCCTTTATGCGCAAGTGTAGCGGTCTTGTAGTGTTGCCGATGTAAAATTTTTTGCATTTATTGCACTGTAGTTTGTAAACACAGTTAGTGCGATGGCACAGACCTGTGTTGGGGATAGGGCAATTGGCCAGGGAGCAGGGTTCGGGTGTGTGGTTAGTGTGTTTATTAGATAGATGTTGGCGTAAGGAGGTGCCAGTATGTGTTAGTTGTATGTTAAGGTTTTCCTTATGTATTGCCTTGCGGATGGAGGTGGTGATCTTATCGCTGAAGAAAGGGAGTTTTAAGAAGCATGTGTTAGCGAGGGTGCGGTGTCTACGTGTTTTGGGCTTATTTAGGTGGGCTATGGTGGGGGCGGGGTAGCCATTATTTTGGAGGGTTTGGTGGAAGTTTTTAGTGTGTGATATTTTGTCAGCAGCAGAAGAGCATTTATTTTGTATTCGGGTGATTTCATTATGGGCATAACTTAATTTGGCTTTTGTGGGCAGGGCAGACTTATAGTGTATGAAAAGGTTTTTGCAGGCAGGTTTCCTATAGAAGTTAGTGTGTATAGAGCCATCTTCGGTGATGTTAAGGTTGAAATCAAGGAGAGAGAGTGAGCCGGACTCGTTTGGGTGTTCTATGGTGAATTGTATGTGGGGGTCGGTGTTGTTGAATGTGTTGAATATTTGTGTGGCTTCGTCTTGAGAGGATGTAAGGATTAGAATGTCATCTATATATCTGGAGAAGAATATATAGGAGAGGCAGGAGTTAAGTGCTCGTTGCTCTAACCGGTTCATGTAGGTGATGGCTAAGAGACCGGAAAGGCTAGAACCCATGGGGAGGCCGGAGATTTGTTTGAAAGTGTGCTGCTGAAAGGTAAAGTATGTGTTGTCGATGATGATGTATAAGAGATTGTGAATGTCAGTAGGTGTTAGTCTGAAGAGCTCTAGGTTGTCAGAGGAAGATATGTGGTCGGTGATGAGGTCTATGGCTGGGTGTGCGGGTATTGAGGTGTAGAGGGAGATTACGTCTAGGCTAAATATATAGTTGTTAGTTTGTAGTTGTTGGTGTTGGAGTGAGTGTAGTCTGCTAATTACTTGGTCGGAGCTGCTGACATGTGCGGGGAAGGTGGAGAGTAGTGGTTTGAGTAGTTGAGAGAGAAGCCAAGAGATTTTATAGAGTGGTCCTTCAATACTAGAGACTATAGGTCTAATTTGTGTGTGTGTGTGTTGGTCTTGTGTGTTTTAATGAGGTGGTAGAAGGTGGGAAGTCTGCTATTTTTGGTGGTGAAGTTGATTTTGTATTTTTTGGGGAGGTTACGTGTGAGACAGATTTGGGACCAGGTGTTGTTAATGGAGTTTTGGACTAATGTGGCTGAAATATATATATATATATATATATATATATATATATATATATATATATATATATATATATATATATATATATATATATATATAAATGAATATATATTTATTCATATATATATTTATTTATTCATATATATATATATATATATATATATATATATATATATTCATATATATATATATATATATATATATATATATATATATATATATATATATATATATATATATATATATATATATATATATGCATACGCTTATACTTCTGACAAGGGTGTTTATCACCGAAACTACACAAGTTTAAAAAAAAAGTTTTTAAAGTAAATAAATTATTTATTTAAAAAAACATAAATAATTTGCGTTGTCCAAGTTTTCAAAATATTTTAAAAAAATATTCTCCTTATTATTGCCATTTCAGCAACGTTTTCAATGTGTGACTTTTCAAACTACCTTATTCACATAACCGCGTGTTACACACAGCGGCATATCAACAATTATCGTCGATAACATCAAGACGAATTTCAACTTGACTGCGATAGATATATCTCAGTCAGGGAGGATTGTACGAAAAAAGAAGAGGAAAAATGCTTATACTTCTAACAAGGATGCTTATCAATGAAAGTACCTAAGTTTAAACAAACAAAAAGAAGTTTTTAAAGTAAATAAATAATTTATTTTAAAAAACATAAATAATTTGCGTTTTCAAAAAATATTCTCCTTATTACTGTATCTCTCTCTCTTTCTCTCTCTCTCTCTCTCTCTCTCTCTATATATATATATATATATATATATTGTTGAATATAAGAGACAACTTATGTCTGGATATCCTTTGGTAGATATTTTCCATTGTCTGAATCAGGATCTAAATTTCGGGGGTGGGGGGGATTGGCCGATGACCCTGCCATAGTTTTCATTTGTGTCCTAAGTGCTATGGCAGATTCATAGGCCAATACCACCCGCCCCCGAAACTAAGATCCTGATTCAGACTATTGAAAGGATCTACCAAAGGATATCTAGACGTGAGTTGTCTCTTATATTCAACAATACTTGTCTGCAAGAGAAGATGCTGCCTATATATACATATTATTTATAAATAAAAGTTAGTTTATTTTTGTATTTTTTGAAATACTGGTCAACTGTTATTCCGAAATTAATAAGATTAAAGTAAAAAAAAAATTAATCTTGCATTGATAAAGGCTTCTATTTTCAGTTTTATAATATATATATATATATGTATATATATATATATATATATATATATATATATATATATATATATATATATATATATATATATATACAAGCAAAAAAACCCGTCTCCGGGCAGCAATTACTTAAACAAATAAATAATTAATTCAGAACTTAGAGTGAACGATCAATTTCATATATACAGGGTGACTATAAAAACGGGCCCCGTGTACACTTTATGTGATATCTCCTTTATGTATTCACCAATTGCCCTTATTTAACAGGATATGGCAGACTCAACGACCGTGAGTACACCAAGACCTCAGTACGAGCTGGGACAAAGAATACACCGTGTTAAATTTTACTACAAGACAGGCTCGTTTAAGAAAACCCAGGACAGTTTCATGCATCAGTTCGGATGTGAAAAGGCTCCATCCAAAAGCAGAATTCAGAACTGGGTTGACCACTTCGAGAAGTATGGGACCGTGGAGAACCTCAACGCTGCCAGTGAGAACCGTCCAAGCCACTCGGGACGTCCCAAGAAGCGGACAGCCGAGCTGGTCGAAAGTGTGAGAGAATCTCTCCAGGAGAGTCCGAAATGCTCTGTGAGTAAGCGAAGTCAGTCCCTCGGTATCTTCCGTGAGACTTGCAGATGAGTGCTGGTGAACGATATCAGGGCTTACCCATACAGAATACAGACGCTGCAGACCCTTACAGCCTCAGACAAGAAGCAGAGGAGCGCTATGGCAGTCAAGATGCTCGATAAGGAGACACCAAGTTTCCTTAACCTCCTTTGAGCCACAGATGAAGCCCACTTCCATCTTGACGGAAAGGCGAACTCCAAGACTAATGTCTTCTGGGGGTCCTCCAGACCCAATGAAGTAGCCATCAAGCCCCTGCACTCTCCTAATTGCACGGTGTGGGCTGCAATCTCGGTCAGAGGCATCATCGGATCAATCTTCATCGAAGAATCTGACGCAGCAGTGACAATCACCAAGGAGCGGTATGTGGAGGTCCTCAAAACCTTCAAGAGTGAGCTCCAGACCCTCTACCCGTCGCTCATGAGCAAGTTCTGGTTCCAGCAAGATGGAGCAAGTTCTCACACCTCAAACCTGTCCTGAGATTGGCTGAAAGAGAACTTCGGAGGCCGAGTGATCAGTCTCAAGACTAATTTTGAGTGGCCACACCATAGCCCGGACCTAAGCCTCCCAGATTATTTCCTTTGGGGCTATCTTAAGGACAGAGTGTACGCAGGGAAACCCAGAACCATCACGGAACTCAAGGAGGCCATCAGGGAGGAGATGAGAGTCATTCCCAATTCAGTCTGTAAGAACGTCATGGACAACTTCGTTCTGCGCCTCAAGAAATGCACGGAGCTAAAAGGAGTCCATCTAGAACACATGCTGTAGAACGGAGAAAAAAAAGCCAAATACCCTAGTGTTTTGATATGATGTTGTGAATATAATAAACTAGTTATGCCCCAAAAGTCATTTCATTCAGACGAAACACTAAAAAATAGGGCCTAATTAGATTTGGGGCTCGTTTTTTGGGGGTCACCCTGTATTCAACGTAAAATGATGCCCCATCTGCGGGCCATTCTAACATTTTAGGAAAATTAATAAAAATATTTTAATGACTAACTCTAAGTCCGAGTGGCAAGGTAAAAAAACACACGTAAAATAGACCCATCCCCCCCCAAAAAAACGCAATGGATTGAGCTCCTATAGCAAAAATAAAGAAGAATTTACTTAACTGCCTTAAAACGCTAGAATGGTCTGGAAAGGAAGGCGATAATTTTAAATTTAATGTATATACGAAACTGATCCTTACTCTCAATTCTAAAATAAGTGTTTTTTCATCTTTCTGCCAAGTTTTTAAGGGCGTAATCGCCTAAAAAAGAAGAATCTATTTTTTTGTTTTGTGGAAGGTGAGGTGATTTAACATAGCGTGTTAATCTACACTTATACTATAAATCTGTTGTTTTTTTTGCGTAATTTGGACAGAATAGTAAAACGGCGGTTTGTAAACAAAACATTACACAATACGTTTGTTGTTGTTATTAATATATTAATTATTTAAAAAAACTATTTCATTACTGGTAATATCAACAAAACTAGTCCATATACATAAGCAAATACAATTTATAATCGAATAACAGCAAACACTTATTTATTTGAACTGCTTAAAAATATAATTATGCAAATTAGGTAAACAAAAGATTTTGTTTGCAACTTTACTTGACTATAAATTTCAAAATAATAACCTGTTTTGATTACATTATAGTAGCAATAAATATGAAAATATTTCGCATTTATTCATTTATATATATATATATATATATATATATATATATATATAATACCAGTCCCAGAATAAGTAATAAATATATCATTAGTGTTACATTTTAATGTTTCTTTTTTCTTTGGGGGTATGGTAAGGTTTCAGTGGCACCCTCTATAAATAGTAAAGTTTATAAACAAAATTAATATGTCCGCGTTACTCACCCCGTTGCCTAGAATATATATTCCACAATTAATAATAACTTCCATAGTCTATGATTTTACCAAGCACGTACACATTATTTACGCCTACGTTCGCTCGCAAACCGATCTTTTACGTAATATAACTCAAAATTTAATTTAAAGCATTACTTTTCTGTATTAAATTTTTTGATCTAACTTTTTTGAAAAAAATATTTTGGGGCGGATGCGAGTTGGGCTGCACTCCCCTCTAAATGATAAAGTTTACAAAAAAATAATATGCCAATGTTACTCACCGTGTTGCCTAGACTATATATTCCAAAATGACGATCCATGCATTAGATTTTCCTGTAATTTGTGTTTTGTCTTTTTATTTACTTCTTTAGTCGTAACTGTTGTTCCATATGTCGTTCATTTTTTTCTTTTTCTTTGGTGATTTTTTTCTCTCGTTCTATTCGTCCATACTTTCATTTATTCGTTTTTTCTTTCTTCCCTTCCTCTTTTTTTATTTAACAATAGAAAGCACGGAGAAGGAAACAAAATAACAGAAAAAAATGAATGAAAATAAAGAAAAGAGAATTTTACTTCCTCCATTCTTTCTTCTTATTTTGTTTCAATCTATCGTGACATCTACTTTTAACTTTGAGAGATTTTGTCACGTATTCTCAAAGTCATAAAATTTTGAATGTATTGCCTGTTTGTATTATCAAAAATTTGAATTCCGGATGCATATATATATATATATATATATATATATATATATATATATATTATTCTTTTATGTAAACTTTACTATTTAGGGTGCCACCGAAACCATACTATACCCCCAAAGACAAAAACACATTAAAATTTAACACTAATGATATATTTAGTACTTATCCTGAGACGGGTACTATACTAGTATATGAATCTCTCTCTATCTCTCTCTTTTTTCCCCTTCTCTCTCTCCCCCTTCTCTCTCTCCCCCTCTCTCTTTCCCCCTCTCTCTCTCTTTCTCGCTCTCTCTCTCTCTCTCTCTCTCTCTCTCTCTCTCTCTATATATATATATATATATACACACAATGAAAACTCTGTTAAACATATTATGTTGCATTATACTAGTATATATATATACATATCTATTTATCTTTTTTTATAATCACATGTATATATATATATATATATATATATATATATATATATATATATATATATGATTATAAAAAATAGATAGATTAGTAAATAGATAGATAGATAAATGGGTGGATGTGTATATACTTATATACATATATACGTATAAGATAAGTTAAGTCAAAGTTTAAGTCTTTGCTAGTATTCCAAATAGACGACGAAATAACGACACCCTTTTTTAAAACTTAGTTCACCCCAAACAAACAAGTTGCCACTGTAGACGTAAGAATTAGGGTAAACGTTTTTTTAGGAGTCATCCTAAAATGGGAGAGATGCACCTCAAAGATATATGGAAAAGGTGAAGTCAAATGAAGGCCATCAGAAAATAGTGCAGGTATTAAATCAGCTCTATAGGTTTAGTCTGAAAAAGCATCTATTGTTAAATTTAAGAAAAAATTTAACAAAAAAAAAAATGCTAGTTTATAATAAAAAAAAAAAAAAAATCGGTTTCGATTTATTATTTTTCTTTTTTATAAAAAAAATTGATATCGCATCTTAATGCTTCAAAAGGTATTTATTTTACCTATTCCTTCTTAAATTTAACAATAGATGCTTTTTTTAAAAAAAATATGAACCTTAAAACACTTATACAAACCACGTGCTGCATTCACGTTCTTCATATTTGATAGTGGGAAACAACAGCTAACCCATTTGGCTCGGCTGTAATAACAACAACAAGCCGGTAGGAGAGAGAAAAAAATACAAATCCGATGACATCAGGATATATTACACACCGAGGATGCCAGGTTTTGGCGAAATATCTGTATCACTTTAAACTAACAAAAACACAAAATGCTAGTTTATAATAAAAAAAAAAAAAAATCGGTTTCGATTTATTATTTTTCTTTTTTATAAAAAAAATTGATATCGCATCTTAATGCTTCAAAAGGTATTTATTTTACCTATTCCTTCTTAAATTTAACAATAGATGCTTTTTAAAAAAAAAATGAACCTTAAAACACTTATATAAATCACGTGCTGCATTCACGTTCTTCATATTTGATAGTGGGAAACAATATCTAACCCATTTGGCTCGGCTGTAATAACAACAACAAGCCGGTAGGAGAGAGAAAAAAAAATACAAATCCGATGACATCAGGATATATTACACACCGAGGATGCCAGGTTTTGGCGAAATATCTGTATAACTTTAAACTAACAAAAAAATGCTAGTTTATAATAAAAAAAAAAATCGGTTTCGATTTATTATTTTTCTTTTTTATAAAAAAAATTGATATCGCATCTTAATGCTTCAAAAGGTATTTATTTGACCTATTCCTTCTTATATATATATATATATATATATATATATATATATATATATATATATATATATATTAATTTGTTATTATCTATGTACGTATACGTTTCGCTCCTTTTTAATCGGGACTCGTCAGCATTAAGATATAACTATTCACTACTGGTCGCGCGATTCGAAACACCGGGCTTCGAGTATTTTAAAACTTAAATCCCGACAGCTAGAACCACGCGG
>OY744550.1:62815627-62820627 GCA_963556195.1 Sepiola atlantica
TTGTTTAGTAGTAATTGTTTTGATTTTGTAGTAATTGTTTTGTTTTGTAGTAATTGTTTTGTAGTAATTGTTTTGTTTTGTAGTAATTGTTTTGTAGTAATTGTTTTGTTTTGTAGTAATCGTTTTGTTTTGTTTTGTTTTTTAGTAATTGTTTTGTTTAGTAGTAATTGTTTTGATTTTGTAGTAATTGTTTTGTTTTGTAGTAATTGTTTTGATTTTGTAGTAATTGTTTTGTTTTGTAGTAATTGTTTTGTTTTGTAGTAATCGTTTTGTTTTGATTTTGTAGTAATTGTTTTGTTTTGTAGTAATTGTTTTGTTTTGTAGTAATCGTTTTGTTTTGTTTTGTTTTTTAGTAATTGTTTTGTTTTGTAGTAATTGTTTTGTTTAGTAGTAATTGTTTTGATTTTGTAGTAATTGTTTTGTTTTGTAGTAATTGTTTTGTTTTGTAGTAATTGTTTTGTTTTGATTTTGTAGTAATTGTTTTGTTTTGTAGTAATTGTTTTGATTTTGTAGTAATTGTTTTGTTTTGTAGTAATTGTTTTGTTTTGTAGTAATCGTTTTGTTTTGATTTTGTAGTAATTGTTTTGTTTTGTAGTAATTGTTTGGTCTTGTAGTAATTGTTTTGTTTTGTAGTAATTGTTTTGTTTTGTAGTAATTGTTTTGTAGTAATTGTTTTGTTTTGTAGTAATTGTTTTGTTTTGTAGTAATTGTTTGGTTTTGTAGTAATTGTTTTGTAGTAATTGTTTTGTTTTATAGTATTTTTTGTTTTGTAGTAATTGTGTTGTAGTAATTGTTTTATTTTGTATTAATTGTTTTGTTTTGTAGTAATTGTTTTGTTTTGTAGAAATTGTTTTCTTTTGTAGTAATTGTTTTGTTTTGTAGTAATTGTTTTGTTTTGTAGTAATTGTTTGGTTTTGTAGTAATTGTTTTGTAGTAATCGTTTTGTTTTGTAGTAATTGTTTGGTTTTGTAGTAATTGTTTGGTTTTGTAGTAATTGTTTTGTAGTAATTGTTTTGTTTTGTAGTAATTGTTTTGTAGTACTTGTTTTGTTTTATAGTATTTTTTTGTTTTGTAGTAATTGTGTTGTAGTAATTGTTTTGTTTTGTATTAATTGTTTTGTTTTGTAGTAATTGTTTTGGTTTGGTAGTAATTGTTTTGTTTTGTAGTAATTGTTTTGTAGTACTTGTTTTATAGTATTTTTTTGTTTTGTAGTAATTGTGTTGTAGCAATTGTTTTGTTTTGTATTAATTGTTTTGTTTTGTAGTAATTGTTTTGATTTTGTAGTAATTGTTTTGTTTTGTAGTAATTGTTTTGTAGTAATTGTTTTGTTTTGTAGTAATTGTTTTGTTTCGTAGTAATTGTTTTGTTTTGTAGTAATTGTTTTGTAGTAATTGTTTTGTTTTGTAGTAATTGTTTTGTTTTGTAGTAATTGTTTTGTTTTGTCGTAATTGTTTTGTAGTAATTGTTTTTTTTTGTAATAATTGTTTTGTTTTGTAGTAATTGTTTTGTAGTAATTGTTTTGTTTTGTAGTAATTGTTTTGTAGTAATTGTTTTGTTTTGTAGTAATTGTTTTGTAGTAATTGTTTTGTTTTGTAGTAATCGTTTTGTTTTGTTTTGTTTTGTAGTAATTGTTTTGTTTTGTAGTAATTGTTTTGTTTTGTGGTAATCGTTTTGTTTTGATTTTGTAGTAATTGTTTTGTTTTGTAGTAATTGTTTTGTTTAGTAGCAATTTTTTTGTAGTAATTGTTTTGTTTTGTGGTAATCGTTTTGTTTTGTTTTGTAGTAATTGTTTTGTTTTGTAGTAATTGTTTTGTTTTGTAGTAATTGTTTGGTTTTGTAGTAATTGTTTTGTTTTGTAGTAATTGTTTTGTTTTGTAGTAATTGTTTTGTTTTGTAGTAATTGTTTGGTTTTGTAGTAATTGTTTTGTAGTAATTGTTTTGTTTTGTAGTAATTGTTTTGTTTTGTAGTAATTGTTTGGTTTTGTAGTAATTGTTTTGTAGTAATTGTTTTGTTTTATAGTATTTTTTGTTTTGTAGTAATTGTGTTGTAGTAATTGTTTTGTTTTGTATTAATTGTTTTGTTTTGTAGTAATTGTTTTGTTTTGTAGTAATTGTTTTCTTTTGTAGTAATTGTTTTGTTTTGTAGTAATTGTTTTGTTTTGTAGTAATTGTTTGGTTTTGTAGTAATTGTTTTGTTTTGTTGTAATTGTTTGGTTTTGTAGTAATTGTTTTGTTTTGTAGTAATTGTTTGGTTTTGTAGTAATTGTTTTGTAGTAATTGTTTTGTTTTGTAGTAATTGTTTGGTTTTGTAGTAATTGTTTGGTTTTGTAGTAATTGTTTTGTAGTAATTGTTTTGTAGTACTTGTTTTGTTTCATAGTATTTTTTTGTTTTGTAGTAATTGTGTTGTAGTAATTGTTTTGTTTTGTATTAATTGTTTTGTTTTGTAGTAATTGTTTTGGTTTGGTAGTAATTGTTTTGTTTTGTAGTAATTGTTTTGTAGTACTTGTTTTGTTTTATAGTATTTTTTTGTTTTGTAGTAATTGTGTTGTAGCAATTGTTTTGTTTTGTATTAATTGTTTTGTTTTGTAGTAATTGTTTTGATTTTGTAGTAATTGTTTTGTTTTTTAGTAATTGTTTTGTAGTAATTGTTTTGTTTTGTAGTAATTGTTTTGTTTTGTAGTAATTGTTTTGTAGTAATTGTTTTGTTTTGTAGTAATTGTTTTGTTTTGTAGTAATTGTTTTGTTTTGTAGTAATTGTTTTGTAGTAATTGTTTTGTTTTGTAGTAATTGTTTTGTTTTGTAGTAATTGTTTTGTTTTGTCGTAATTGTTTTGTAGTAATTGTTTTGTTTTGTAATAATTGTTTTGTTTTGTAGTAATTGTTTTGTAGTAATTGTTTTGTTTTGTAGTAATTGTTTTGTAGTAATTGTTTTGTTTTGTAGTAATTGTTTTGTTTTGTAGTAATTGTTTTGTTTTGTAGTAATTGTTTTGTAGTAATTGTTTTGTTTTGTAGTAATCGTTTTGTTTTGTTTTGTTTTGTAGTAATTGTTTTGTTTTGTAGTAATTGTTTTGTTTAGTAGTAATTGTTTTGATTTTGTAGTAATTGTTTTGTTTTGTAGTAATTGTTTTGTTTTGTAGTAATCGTTTTGTTTTGATTTTGTAGTAATTGTTTTGTTTTGTAGTAATTGTTTTGTTTTGTAGTAATTGTTTTGTTTTGTAGCAATTGTTTTGTAGTAATTGTTTTGTTTTGTGGTAATCGTTTTGTTTTGTTTTGTAGTAATTGTTTTGTTTTGTAGTAATTGTTTTGTTTTGTAGTAATTGTTTGGTTTTGTATTAATTGTTTTGTTTTGTAGTAATTGTTTTGTTTTGTAGTAATAGTTTTGTTTTGTAGTAATTGTTTGGTTTTGTAGTAATTGTTTTGTAGTAATTGTTTTGTTTTGTAGTAATTGTTTGGTTTTGTAGTAATTGTTTGGTTTTGTAGTAATTGTTTGGTTTTGTAGTAATTGTTTTGTTTTATAGTATTTTTTGTTTTGTATTAATTGTTTTGTTTTGTAGTAATTGTTTTGTTTTGTATTAATTGTTTTGTTTTGTAGTAATTGTTTTGTTTTGTAGTAATTGTTTTCTTTTGTAGTAATTGTTTTGTTTTGTAGTAATTGTTTTGTTTTGTAGTAATTGTTTGGTTTTGTAGTAATTGTTTTGTTTTGTTGTAATTGTTTGGTTTTGTAGTAATTGTTTGGTTTTGTAGTAATTGTTTGGTTTTGTAGTAATTGTTTTGTAGTAATTGTTTTGTTTTGTAGTAATTGTTTTGTAGTACTTGTTTTGTTTTATAGTATTTTTTTGTTTTGTAGTAATTGTGTTGTAGTAATTGTTTTGTTTTGTATTAATTGTTTTGTTTTGTAGTAATTGTTTTGGTTTGGTAGTAATTGTTTTGTTTTGTAGTAATTGTTTTGTAGTACTTGTTTTGTTTTATAGTATTTTTTTGTTCTGTAGTAATTGTGTTGTATTAATTGTTTTGTTTTGTAGTAATTGTTTTGTAGTAAGTGTGAGTTTATTATCTGGTAAAACATTCCAAGTGATAAGAATTATTTAGTCTAAGACGATGAGTTGTGTAGAAATGTTCCGTATTCTGTCGCTGCGTGACTTTGTGTATCAGAAAGTTTGTGGTAGTTTTTCGTTTCGTGTTTCTACGGCCGTCGCCCGATTAGAGTTTGGTTTTGTACTCCCATGTCGTAGGTTTAGAAGAAATCTAAGCGACTAATTTGGGATCTGGAGCTTGTTGGTGTATGTAGAAATTTGACAGACTCTCAGCGCTAGCGGCAAAATATTACGATCCGTCTCTTTTTAATATTGCAGAAACATATATTTTCTACGCCTCTGATCCGCTGAAATAATAATTCTTGTTCAATCAAGATCTTTTTTTTAAGTGACCACCTTGTAGTCAGCTGGGAAGCAGCCCCGCGGTATTGTGTTTCACAGATGGGAAGTTTTTGAAAAGAAGCTCTGTTCATAGAAGTTCCGTTTGGTTTTAGGTTTACATCTCAGCTTGTAATACTTGCTTGTCTAGCTACATTGAAGAGCTGTGATACAGCGAAACACCATATTTGTGACTGACTATATATACATATATCATAATTATAATAGAAATTAGACTTTTGAAAAAGAAAGAATTTTTTTAATGAATCTTTTATAGGGGGAACCAGAGATTGGAGCTTAGTCGGACCCATATCACGGAAATAATGAGAGTAGAGAAAGACTAGCAACGTCTCTTCTATGATAAATGGTCAAAAGAAAAGATCATCCCCCACAGAGTCGACTTTGTACTCTGTAAAGACAAGGAACAGTGTTATCAGCGGCATCTCCCAAAATGTGGCAGCAGTACCTCCACATTTAAAAATGTATCTAACTTTTATATAGAGACAGATCATTGCGTCGGAAGATGATCTAACCATTTTTCAAGCGACCTCAGCGATAGATTTGATGTAAGTCTTCCATTACATGGCT
>OY744550.1:62828127-62855627 GCA_963556195.1 Sepiola atlantica
ATATATATATATATATATATATATATACAGGGGTGGCCAAAATAAGGGTCCTATCTTTAAATTTGAATAACTTGAATTTGAATAACTTCCACAAAATAAAAGTTAAACTCACCAAACTTTATGTGTGTGTAGACTGACCCTTCCGAGATTTTTTGAAATAAACAAAACAAATTTTAGCCGAAAAACACTTCTTAAAACTTACAAAAACTAAAGTATTCTTTTTTACACTGTTTTGAGTTTTTTAAGCAAAAATAATGTTTTCTAAATGAGGGTACGTTCCTTAGGGCTAATACGGCTCATGCTTGCTTCGGAAGGGGTCCTTTACTTATTCTAAAAAAAAAATTTTTTAAAATCAATAAATAAAAAAGTTATGAATTTTTAAAAATAGGACCCTTATTTTTGCCCACCCTGTATATATATATATATATATATATATATATATATATATATATATATAGAGAGAGAGAGAGAGAGAGAGTTCTGATGAAACACTCTCCCCAACATTCTATCACCAGGTTGACGGAATCAGGACGCCGAATAAAGACAGCACTAACGTGCGAGTCGAAAGCGCTTGCAAATATGGCGAGTTCCTGTTTACACTGGAACATAGTATAGGATAGCTGGTTCGACAGTGGGAATGACAGGATCAGAAAAGGAATAGACAGAATCTTTCATCTCTCCTCCTTCTCTTTCCCCCTCCCTCTCTCTCTCTCTCATATATATATATATATATATATATATATATATATATATATATATATATATATAACATAATGGTAATAATCCAGGTAAAAAATATCCACTGGGTGGTAATCCAGATCATTTTACCCCGGGTTTATAAAAAGTGCTCAATATCAAAATAGAGCTTTATATATGATATTTTTTTTTTTTTACACAGACACGTAAAAAATCTGAGGTTAAGATCGAATTCTAACTCTCCCTGATGAGATCTCAGAGTTTATAGTAACTGTTGATCGATAACATCGACATGCCAGTGTCGCAGATTTTGTACATGTCTTTGTAAATAAAAAAATTATCATATATATATATATATATATATATATATATATAAGGTATTCAGTATACAATTGCTGCGAGTATTCAGTGCATAGCTGCTGCGAAAACTTAGAAAGTATAATTAAAGCACACAATAACAACATACTAAAGGAGAGCCATATAGAAAAAATAATAGCAAATTGCGTAAAAACGTGACCAATGCAGCAGAAATAACGCTAAGAAGAACAAAAACATTACCACTAAAATAGTAATAACCTAAATAGAAATTAAAAAGTTGATACTTAAGAGAAAAGCTGAAACTGCAGAACCCTAACACTTTGCCCACTACAAAATAAATGCCTAACCAAAAGCATTAACTGCAGAACCCTAACACTTTGCCTACTACAAAATAAATGCCTAACCAAAAGCTGAAACTGCAGAACCCTAACACTTTGCCCACTACAAAATAAATGCCTACCCAAAGCTGAAACTGCAGAACCCTAACACTTTGCCCACTACAAAATAAATGCCTAACCAAAAGCTGAAACTGCAGAACCCTAACACTTTGCCCACTACAAAATAAATGCCTAACCAAAAGCTGAAACTGCAGAACCCTAACACTTTGACAACTACAAAATAAATGCCTAACTAAAAGCATTAACTGCAGAACCCTAACACTTTGCCCACTACAAAATAAATGCCCAACCAAAAGCTGAAACTGCAGAACCCTAACACATTGCCCACTACAAAATAAATGCCTAACCAAAAGTTGAAACTGCAGACCCTAACACTTTGCACACTACAAAATAAATGCCTAACCAAAAGTTGAAACTGCAGAACCCTTACACTTTGCCCACTACAAATAAATGCCTAACCAAAAGTTGAAACTGCAGAACCCTAACACTTTGCCCCACTACAAAATAAATGCCTAACCAAAGGCTGAAACTGCAGAACCCTAACACTTTGCCCACTACAAAATAAATGCCTAACCAAAAGTTGAAACTGCAGAACCCTAACACTTTGCCCACGACAAAATAAATGCCTAACCAAAAGTTGAAACTGCAGAACCCTAACACTTTGCCCACTACAAAATAAATGCCTAACCAAAAGCTGACACTGCAGAACCCTAACACTTTGCCCACTACAAAATAAATGCCTAACCAAAAGTTGAAACTGCAGAACCCTAACACTTTGCCCACTACAAAATAAATGCCTAACCAAAAGTTGAAACTGCAGAACCCTAACACTTTGCCCACTACAAAATAAATGCCTAACCAAAAGCTGAAACTGCAGAACCCTAACACTTTGCCCACTACAAAATAAATGCCTAACCAAAAGTTGAAACTGCAGAACCCTAACACTTTGCCCACTACAAAATAAATGCCTAACCAAAAGTTGAAACTGCAGAACCCTAACACTTTGCCCACTACAAAATAAATGCCTAACCAAAAGTTGAAACTGCAGAACCCTAACACTTTGCCCACTACAAAATAAATGCCCAACCAAAAGCTGAAACTGCAGAACCCTAACACTTTGCCAACTACAAAATAAATGCCTAACCAAAAGTTGAAACTGCAGAACCCTAACACTTTGCCCACTACAAAATAAATGCCTAACCAAAAGTTGAAACTGCAGAACCCTAACACTTTGCCCACTACAAAATAAATGCCTAACCAAAAGTTGAAACTGCAGAACCCTAACACTTTGCCCACTACAAAATAAATGCCTAACCAAAAGTTGAAACTGCAGAACCCTAACACTTTGCCCACTACAAAATAAATGCCTAACCAAAAGCTGAAACTGCAGAACCCTAACACTTTGCCCACTACAAAATAAATGCCTAACCAAAAGTTGAAACTGCAGAACCCTAACACTTTGCCCACTACAAAATAAATGCCTAACCAAAAGTTGAAACTGCAAAACCCTAACACTTTGCCCACTACAAAATAAATGCCTAACCAAAAGTTGAAACTGCAGAACCCTAACACTTTGCCCACTACAAAATAAATGCCTAACCAAAAGTTGAAACTGCAGAACCCTAACACTTTGCCCACTACAAAATAAATGCCTAACCAAAAGTTGAAACTGCAGAACCCTAACACTTTGCCCACTACAAAATAAATGCCTAACCAAAAGCTGAAACTGCAGAACCCTAACACTTTGCCCACTACAAAATAAATGCCTAACCAAAAGTTGAAACTGCAGAACCCTAACACTTTGCCCACTACAAAATAAATGCCTAACCAAAAGTTGAAACTGCAGAACCCTAACACTTTGCCCACTACAAAATAAATGCCTAACCAAAAGTTGAAACTGCAGAACCCTAACACTTTGCCCACTACAAAATAAATGCCTAACCAAAAGTTGAAACTGCAGAACCCTAACACTTTGCCCACTACAAAATAAATGCCTAACCAAAAGTTGAAACTGCAGAACCCTAACACTTTGCCCACTACAAAATAAATGCCTAACCAAAAGCTGAAACTGCAGAACCCTAACACTTTGCCCACTACAAAATAAATGCCTAACCAAAAGTTGAAACTGCAGAACACTAACACTTTGCCCACTACAAAATAAATGCCTAACCAAAAGTTGAAACTGCAGAACCCTAACACTTTGCCCACTACAAAATAAATACCTAACCAAAAGTTGAAACTGCAGAACCGTAACACTTTGCCCACTACAAAATAAATGCCTAACCAAAAGTTGAAACTGCAGAACCCTAACACTTTGCCCACTACAAAATAAATGCCTAACCAAAAGTTGAAACTGCAGAACCCTAACACTTTGCCCACTACAAAATAAATGCCTAACCAAAAGTTTAAACTGCAGAACCCTAACACTTTGCCCACTACAAAATAAATGCCTAACCAAAAGTTGAAACTGCAGAACCCTAACACTTTGCCCACTACAAAATAAATGCCTAACCAAAAGTTGAAACTGCAGAACCCTAACACTTTGCCCACTACAAAATAAATGCCTAACCAAAAGTTGAAACTGCAGAACCCTAACACTTTGCCCACTACAAAATAAATGCCTAACCAAAAGTTGAAACTGCAGAACCCTAACACTTTGCCCACTACAAAATAAATGCCTAACCAAAAGCTGAAACTGCAGAACCCTAACACTTTGTCCACTACAAAATAAATGCCTAACCAAAAGTTGAAACTGCAGAACCCTAACACTTTGCCCACTACAAAATAAATGCCTAACCAAAAGTTGAAACTGCAAAACCCTAACACTTTGCCCACTACAAAATAAATGCCCAACCAAAAGCTGAAACTGCAGAACCCTAACACTTTGCCAACTACAAAATAAATGCCTAACCAAAAGTTGAAACTGCAGAACCCTAACACTTTGCCCACTACAAAATAAATGCCTAACCAAAAGTTGAAACTGCAGAACCCTAACACTTTGCCCACTACAGAATAAATGCCTAACCAAAAGTTGAAACTGCAGAACCCTAACACTTTGCCCACTACAAAATAAATGCCTAACCAAAAGTTGAAACTGCAGAATCCTAACACTTTGCCCACTACAAAATAAATGCCTAACCAAAAGCTGAAACTGCAGAACCCTAACACTTTGCCCACTACAAAATAAATGCCTAACCAAAAGTTGAAACTGCAGAACCCTAACACTTTGCCCACTACAAAATAAATGCCTAACCAAAAGTTGAAACTGCAGAACCCTAACACTTTGCCCACTACAAAATAAATGCCTAACCAAAAGTTGAAACTGCAGAACCCTAACACTTTGCCCACTACAAAATAAATGCCCAACCAAAAGCTGAAACTGCAGAACCCTAACACTTTGCCAACTACAAAATAAATGCCTAACCAAAAGTTGAAACTGCAGAACCCTAACACTTTGCCCACTACAAAATAAATGCCTTACCAAAAGTTGAAACTGCAGAACCCTAACACTTTGCCCACTACAAAATAAATGCCTAACCAAAAGTTGAAACTGCAGAACCCTAACACTTTGCCCACTACAAAATAAATGCCTAACCAAAAGTTGAAACTGCAGAACCCTAACACTTTGCCCACTACAAAATAAATGCCTAAGCAAAAGCTGAAACTGCAGAACCCTAACACTTTGCCCACTACAAAATAAATGCCTAACCAAAAGTTTAAACTGCAGAACCCTAACACTTTGCCCACTACAAAATAAATGCCTAACCAAAAGTTGAAACTGCAAAACCCTAACACTTTGCCCACTACAAAATAAATGCCTAACCAAAAGTTGAAACTGCAGAACCCTAACACTTTGCCCACTACAAAATAAATGCCTAACCAAAAGTTGAAACTGCAGAACCCTAACACTTTGCCCACTACAAAATAAATGCCTAACCAAAAGTTGAAACTGCAGAACCCTAACACTTTGCCCACTACAAAATAAATGCCTAACCAAAAGCTGAAACTGCAGAACCCTAACACTTTGCCCACTACAAAATAAATGCCTAACTAAAAGTTGAAACTGCAGAACCCTAACACTTTGCCCACTACAAAATAAATGCCTAACCAAAAGTTGAAACTGCAGAACCCTAACACTTTGCCCACTACAAAATAAATGCCTAACCAAAAGTTGAAACTGCAGAACCCTAACACTTTGCCCACTACAAAATAAATGCCTAACCAAAAGTTGAAACTGCAGAACCCTAACACTTTGCCTACTACAAAATAAATGCCTAACCAAAAGTTGAAACTGCAGAACCCTAACACTTTGCCCACTACAAAATAAATGCCTAACCAAAAGCTGAAACTGCAGAACCCTAACACTTTGCCCACTACAAAATAAATGCCTAACCAAAAGTTGAAACTGCAGAACCCTAACACTTTGCCCACTACAAAATAAATGCCTAACCAAAAGTTGAAACTGCAGAACCCTAACACTTTGCCCACTACAAAATAAATGCCTAACCAAAAGTTGAAACTGCAGAACCCTAACACTTTGCCCACTACAAAATAAATGCCTTACCAAAAGTTGAAACTGCAGAACCCTAACACTTTGCCCACTACAAAATAAATGCCTAACCAAAAGTTGAAACTGCAGAACCCTAACACTTTGCCCACTACAAAATAAATGCCTAACCAAAAGTTGAAACTGCAGAACCCTAACACTTTGCCCACTACAAAATAAATGCCTAACCAAAAGTTGAAACTGCAGAACCCTAACACTTTGCCCACTACAAAATAAATGCCTAACCAAAAGTTGAAACTGCAGAACCCTAACACTTTGCCCACTACAGAATAAATGCCTAACCAAAAGTTGAAACTGCAGAACCCTAACACTTTGCCCACTACAAAATAAATGCCTAACCAAAAGTTGAAACTGCAGAACCCTAACACTTTGCCCACTACAAATTAATGCCTAACCAAAAGTTGAAACTGCAGAACCCTAACACTTTGCCCACTACAGAATAAATGCCTAACCAAAAGTTGAAACTGCAGAACCCTAACACTTTGCCCACTACAGAATAAATGCCTAACCAAAAGTTGAAACTGCAGAACCCTAACACTTTGCCCACTACAAAATAAATGCCTAACCAAAAGTTGAAACTGCAGAACCCTAACACTTTGCCCACTACAAAATAAATGCCTAACCAAAAGTTGAAACTGCAGAACCCTAACACTTTGCCCACTACAGAATAAATGCCTAACCAAAAGTTGAAACTGCAGAATCCTAACACTTTGCCCACTACAAAATAAATGCCTAACCAAAAGTTGAAACTGCAGAACCCTAACACTTTGCCCACTACAAAATAAATGCCTAACCAAAAGTTGAAACTGCAGAACCCTAACACTTTGCCCACTACAAAATAAATGCCTAACCAAAAGTTAAAACTGCAGAACCCTAACACTTTGCCCACTACAAAATAAATGCCCAACCAAAAGCTGAAACTGCAGAACCCTAACACATTGCCCACTACAAAATAAATGCCTAACCAAAAGTTGAAACTGCAGAACCCTAACACTTTGCACACTACAAAATAAATGCCTAACCAAAAGTTGAAACTGCAGAACCCTTAAACTTTGCCCACTACAAAATAAATGCCTAACCAAAAG
This sequence comes from Sepiola atlantica, assembly GCA_963556195.1. Lineage (NCBI taxonomy): Eukaryota > Metazoa > Mollusca > Cephalopoda > Sepiida > Sepiolidae > Sepiola > Sepiola atlantica. Next base: position 62,835,192 of record OY744550.1, read on the forward strand.
TTGAAACTGCAGAACCCTAACACTTTGCCCACTACAAAATAAATGCCTAACCAAAGGCTGAAACTGCAGAACCCTAACACTTTGCCCACTACAAAATAAATGCCTAACCAAAAGTTGAAACTGCAGAACCCTAACACTTTGCCCACGACAAAATAAATGCCTAACCAAAAGTTGAAACTGCAGAACCCTAACACTTTGCCCACTACAAAATAAATGCCTAACCAAAAGCTGACACTGCAGAACCCTAACACTTTGCCCACTACAAAATAAATGCCTAACCAAAAGTTGAAACTGCAGAACCCTAACACTTTGCCCACTACAAAATAAATGCCTAACCAAAAGTTGAAACTGCAGAACCCTAACACTTTGCCCACTACAAAATAAATGCCTAACCAAAAGCTGAAACTGCAGAACCCTAACACTTTGCCCACTACAAAATAAATGCCTAACCAAAAGTTGAAACTGCAGAACCCTAACACTTTGCCCACTACAAAATAAATGCCTAACCAAAAGTTGAAACTGCAGAACCCTAACACTTTGCCCACTACAAAATAAATGCCTAACCAAAAGTTGAAACTGCAGAACCCTAACACTTTGCCCACTACAAAATAAATGCCCAACCAAAAGCTGAAACTGCAGAACCCTAACACTTTGCCAACTACAAAATAAATGCCTAACCAAAAGTTGAAACTGCAGAACCCTAACACTTTGCCCACTACAAAATAAATGCCTAACCAAAAGTTGAAACTGCAGAACCCTAACACTTTGCCCACTACAAAATAAATGCCTAACCAAAAGTTGAAACTGCAGAACCCTAACACTTTGCCCACTACAAAATAAATGCCTAACCAAAAGTTGAAACTGCAGAACCCTAACACTTTGCCCACTACAAAATAAATGCCTAACCAAAAGCTGAAACTGCAGAACCCTAACACTTTGCCCACTACAAAATAAATGCCTAACCAAAAGTTGAAACTGCAGAACCCTAACACTTTGCCCACTACAAAATAAATGCCTAACCAAAAGTTGAAACTGCAAAACCCTAACACTTTGCCCACTACAAAATAAATGCCTAACCAAAAGTTGAAACTGCAGAACCCTAACACTTTGCCCACTACAAAATAAATGCCTAACCAAAAGTTGAAACTGCAGAACCCTAACACTTTGCCCACTACAAAATAAATGCCTAACCAAAAGTTGAAACTGCAGAACCCTAACACTTTGCCCACTACAAAATAAATGCCTAACCAAAAGCTGAAACTGCAGAACCCTAACACTTTGCCCACTACAAAATAAATGCCTAACCAAAAGTTGAAACTGCAGAACCCTAACACTTTGCCCACTACAAAATAAATGCCTAACCAAAAGCTGAAACTGCAGAACCCTAACACTTTGCCCACTACAAAATAAATGCCTAACCAAAAGTTGAAACTGCAGAACCCTAACACTTTGCCCACTACAAAATAAATGCCTAACCAAAAGTTGAAACTGCAGAACCCTAACACTTTGCCCACTACAAAATAAATGCCTAACGAAAAGTTGAAACTGCAGAACCCTAACACTTTGCCCACTACAAAATAAATGCCTAACCAAAAGCTGAAACTGCAGAACCCTAACACTTTGCCCACTACAAAATAAATGCCTAACCAAAAGTTGAAACTGCAGAACCCTAACACTTTGCCCACTACAAAATAAATGCCTAACCAAAAGTTGAAACTGCAGAACCCTAACACTTTGCCCACTACAAAATAAATACCTAACCAAAAGTTGAAACTGCAGAACCGTAACACTTTGCCCACTACAAAATAAATGCCTAACCAAAAGTTGAAACTGCAGAACCCTAACACTTTGCCCACTACAAAATAAATGCCTAACCAAAAGTTGAAACTGCAGAACCCTAACACTTTGCCCACTACAAAATAAATGCCTAACCAAAAGTTTAAACTGCAGAACCCTAACACTTTGCCCACTACAAAATAAATGCCTAACCAAAAGTTGAAACTGCAGAACCCTAACACTTTGCCCACTACAAAATAAATGCCTAACCAAAAGTTGAAACTGCAGAACCCTAACACTTTGCCCACTACAGAATAAATGCCTAACCAAAAGTTGAAACTGCAGAACCCTAACACTTTGCCCACTACAAAATAAATGCCTAACCAAAAGTTGAAACTGCAGAACCCTAACACTTTGCCCACTACAAAATAAATGCCTAACCAAAAGCTGAAACTGCAGAACCCTAACACTTTGCCCACTACAAAATAAATGCCTAACCAAAAGTTGAAACTGCAGAACCCTAACACTTTGCCCACTACAAAATAAATGCCTAACCAAAAGTTGAAACTGCAGAACCCTAACACTTTGCCCACTACAAAATAAATGCCTAACCAAAAGTTGAAACTGCAGAACCCTAACACTTTGCCCACTACAAAATAAATGCCCAACCAAAAGCTGAAACTGCAGAACCCTAACACTTTGCCAACTACAAAATAAATGCCTAACCAAAAGTTGAAACTGCAGAACCCTAACACTTTGCCCACTACAAAATAAATGCCTTACCAAAAGTTGAAACTGCAGAACCCTAACACTTTGCCCACTACAAAATAAATGCCTAACCAAAAGTTGAAACTGCAGAACCCTAACACTTTGCCCACTACAAAATAAATGCCTAACCAAAAGTTGAAACTGCAGAACCCTAACACTTTGCCCACTACAAAATAAATGCCTAACCAAAAGTTGAAACTGCAGAACCCTAACACTTTGCCCACTACAAAATAAATGCCTAACCAAAAGTTGAAACTGCAGAACCCTAACACTTTGCCCACTACAAAATAAATGCCTAACCAAAAGTTGAAACTGCAGAACCCTAACACTTTGCCCACTACAAAATAAATGCCTAACCAAAAGTTGAAACTGCAGAACCCTAACACTTTGCCCACTACAAAATAAATGCCTAACCAAAAGTTGAAACTGCAGAACCCTAACACTTTGCCCACTACAGAATAAATGCCTAACCAAAAGTTGAAACTGCAGAACCCTAACACTTTGCCCACTACAAAATAAATGCCTAACCAAAAGTTGAAACTGCAGAACCCTAACACTTTGCCCACTACAAAATAAATGCCTAACCAAAAGTTGAAACTGCAGAACCCTAACACTTTGCCCACTACAGAATAAATGCCTAACCAAAAGTTGAAACTGCAGAACCCTAACACTTTGCCCACTACAGAATAAATGCCTAACCAAAAGTTGAAACTGCAGAACCCTAACACTTTGCCCACTACAAAATAAATGCCTAACCAAAAGTTGAAACTGCAGAACCCTAACACTTTGCCCACTACAAAATAAATGCCTAACCAAAAGTTGAAACTGCAGAACCCTAACACTTTGCCCACTACAGAATAAATGCCTAACCAAAAGTTGAAACTGCAGAATCCTAACACTTTGCCCACTACAAAATAAATGCCTAACCAAAAGTTGAAACTGCAGAACCCTAACACTTTGCCCACTACAAAATAAATGCCTAACCAAAAGTTGAAACTGCAGAACCCTAACACTTTGCCCACTACAAAATAAATGCCTAACCAAAAGTTGAAACTGCAGAACCCTAACACTTTGCCCACTACAAAATAAATGCCTAACCAAAAGTTGAAACTGCAGAACCCTAACACTTTGCCCACTACAGAATAAATGCCTAACCAAAAGTTGAAACTGCAGAACCCTTACACTTTGCCCACTACAAAATAAATGCCTAACCAAAAGTTGAAACTGCAGAACCCTAACACTTTGCCCACTACAAAATAAATGCCTAACCAAAAGTTGAAACTGCAGAACCCTAACACTTTTCCCTCTACAGAATAAATGCCTAACCAAAAGTTGAAACTGCAGAACCCTAACACTTTGCCCACTACAAAATAAATGCCTAACCAAAAGTTGAAACTGCAGAACCCTAACACTTTGCCCACTACAAAATAAATGCCTAACCAAAAGTTGAAACTGCAGAACCCTAACACTTTGCCCACTACAAAATAAATGCCTAACCAAAAGTTGAAACTGCAGAACCCTAACACTTTGCCCACTACAAAATAAATGCCTAACCAAAAGTTGAAACTGCAGAACCCTAACACTTTGCCCACTACAGAATAAATGCCTAACCAAAAGCTGAAACTGCAGAACCCTAACACTTTACCCACTATAAAATAAATGCCTTACCAAAAGCATTGCTTACCAAGCCACAATAGTTGCCAAAGAAAGCAAAAAGTACTACGTTGGTATGACCTTCCTAATTTTTTAAAACTAGACATTGCGATCACAAAAGCACATTTAATAGCAAAAATCGCCAAATAAAAACAGCACTAGCGACCCAAGCTAAAAAGTGGGCGCTCACCAATAATCGAATGAAAAATCGTACGACAGGCCAATGCATGTAGAAATTACGACGATCCCTGGAGATTATGTCTGAATGAGAAACTTGAAATTCTAAATAAAAACAACAACAAAAAACTGTAGAAGTCAAATAACAGACAATTCCATACACAGAATAACATTTACTTTAGGATAGCAATTAAATAAAAAAAAACCTAAACTAACACATAAAGATAGAGATACAAGCTCGTACCTATTAATTAGACACAACAAAAGCCACCCATATACAAAACAGAACAAAAGAATCGGAAGTAAAATCAACCGAATCTTTGAATGACTATGCACAATGCACTACATCCAAAAGACGATACAGACAGACTCTACGTGAAGAGAAACGAAGGGGGAAGAGGACTGGTAAGTATAGAAGCCCTACTATTGGCCAATGGAAAGATTTACCCGTGGGAGAGAATAGCCAATAATCTGATTTATAGCTAGCTGGACTAAACACCACGTTTATATAAAAAGACACCCGACAACACAAATTCCATGCATGTTAACCTGACAGTTCCCTACGGAGATGAAATGCGGAAGCCTCTGTGTAACTTTATTGGCATAAATAAGTTTTCATAACTCATTACCGATCTCTACTCACGTATTGAGCACTGTTGAAGTTAATACTGAAAATTGATACATGCAAGATTATATCTCCTTTAAAACATTTTAGGTGGATACATGAAATAATTATATATATATATATGTATATATATATATATATATATATATATATATATATATATATATATATATATATTGTGTGTGTTGTGTGTATTTAGGCAGAATTTTCTCATTTATTCAAACATTGTTAATAATAACAGAATCCGTCAGTTTAATTATACCTTTTTTATTTTTTTTATTTTTCTGATAGTCGTTTTTGTGTTAAAAATAATAATAAAAATAAAAATCATAATAAATGTTGCATGGGTTTCAGAGGTTTCACGAACGTTTTCGATTCTTGGTCGAATCATCCTCAAGTGTCAAAACAAATGAACAAAAATGCTGGAGAAAGAAGAGAATTTTAAAAAGACGATGGAGAAACGCGCATAGAACGTTTTCCGCATTGTTCAAGGAAGTCGTTAGCGATTTTAAATTCAGAAACGCTGGATTGCATCACAGAACAAAATCGCATTACGTTAAGCATTTTAAAATGTTACCACTGGTTTCATATGTGATGTTATTAATTGTAGGTTGTTGTGTTTTTATGTAGATAGCTTCGAGTATTTTGAATTTTTTTAAATTGGTTTCGGAATGTATAATTTTAGTGTTATTAACTAGAATTTGTCTTAAATCAGAGGGAGGGAAGTTATGTTTGTGTAGATGTTGGTAAATTGAGCTAGAGTTTACAAGATGCATGGTGAGGCGACGGGATAGGGTAGTGCTAGTAAGACCAATGTAGGTATTAGCTTTATTATTATTATGGAAGTTACATTCTCCAAAAGGGCATTTAAACTTATAAATAACTAGTGTTTTTTTGGGGTTGGGTTGGAATTGTTTTTAACGTACAAGATTTTGGGTTTTAAATTTTTTATAGTAAATAATGAATCTAATGTTATTGTTGCTGTCAATTGAGGATATGTATCTGCGTATAATATTTTTCATTTCATTTATTATTATTATTATTATTATTATTATTATTATTATTATTATTATTATTATTATTATTATTATTATTATTATTATTATTATTATTATTATTATTATTTGTACTGGTGTTTTTAAAGTTTCGAATCATTAATTGTATTTATTCATCAACGATATAATTAGGGAATTCGTTGTTAATAAATACTTGTTTTATATATTTTTTAATTCAATGAAAAGTATTTTGTTAAGGGATGAGATTAATTTGACAAGGTTTAATAGATTTTTAACAATAGCTATTTTGTAGCGATAGGGACACTCGCTTTTGAAATTCAAAAGACTAGAATTTAATCTGGTCATTTTTTATAAATTGAAGTGTTAAACGATTTATTATTAATAAGAACATCTAGAACTGAACATAAATAATAAAACCCCATTCCTATATATATATATATATATATATATATATATATATATATATATATATATATATATATATATATATATATATATATAAATGATTATTTTTATTTATACAGACATGTACATGATCTGAGACATTGCCATATCGATGTTATCGATCAACAGCTGTCAGAAACTGAGATCTCATCAGGAAGAAGAAAAATATGTTCACACCTTTAGGTTATATTTGTAAAGAACCATATAAAAATATAAAAAAATATAATGACCATATAAAAAATATATAAATAAATAAGAATCATATAAAAATATAAAAAAAATCAGAACCATATAAATATATATATATATATATATATATATATATATATATATATATATATATACAGATATGTACATACATTTAATTTAATCAAACGTGTGTCAATATATATATATATATATATATATATATATATATATATATATAGTTTCAGAAGTTTCTCAACCATTAAAACTATATAAAAAATAATAAAAAAAAATAAATAAAAAAACTTATAGTCTCAAGTCTTCCAGTGGAAAATCACTCATGTAAGTCAATTTATTTTTTACAGTTATTATATTAGTTAGTTTCTAACACTATTTTAAGGGATCATCAGTTGTTTACCATGAAAAACTGTTTCGGGGATTGCCACTTCTTTATACAAAAAGCTCACCCTTAAAAAGATTGGAACGATCTGTTCTGTTGTGGTATTGCATAGTGTTCAGAAGGCTCGATTTATTTTTACAGGTCTTTATTGTCGTGGGTCTTGTATGGATATCTGTAAATGTAGATGGCCATGCTGTGCACTTGTACAACATACAGAGTACGCTCTCCTTCTACAAAGTCTGGTTTCAATGACAAGCCGAAGCAAGATAACCGAGAGACGATGTAGAGCGCAGGTTTTATATCGGAGTTTCCGTCTCCTAGATGGATGATCTATCAAGACCTACGGGTCCCTCTCGCCGAGTAGGGTACTATCCTAGGTATTAAAAAAAAAAATTTTTTAAATAAGTTTTTCGGTGTAAGACATTTACAGCACGAACTCATCTTTTTCCAAAAATGATAAAAACAAATTTTTTCTCTTCGGTACTTTTTTTTACATTAGGACCCGTTTTGTATAATTTTGCTTATTTGGACTACATTTCTCATCTTGAGTGTTATCACAACGCTTCAGCCGCTGTAACATCCGGCCTTGTTCAGATGTATCTCTTCAAACTCAGGAATATGCTTCTCTTGGTCAAGTACGTGTTATCCATCCATGATCTATCGGTCATTCCAGCTTTCTAGGGTGCGTAAAATTTCTTTTGAAATTTAATACTTTTTATTGCTTTCGTCGTCTCCAAGAATGATGTCGCGTCTGCGTGCGTGTGTGCGCCCGTATGCGTGTGGTCTAATCTTGAGTCTTGTGAATAGGTGAGCGACACATACACACACACACACACACACATAAACACATAAACACGCACACACACACCCATGCGCGCGCACACACACAGGCGTGTGGTTATAGTGACAGAGAGGGGGATAAAGGTTGAAGTACATACATATACATACATTCTGATGAAACAACATTCTCTCAAATCGAAAGACATTTCTTCAAATGGATTTACATATCTGATGAAAGCGGACCACCGCTTGAAACGCGTTATATAAAATTATAAAATGGTAAAACAACAAATATAAAATTATACAATGGTAAAACAACAAAATAATAAATAAATGTTGAAAAAAACATTCTACAAATGTTGGTAGCCTTACTCCTTTACATATATATATATATATATATATATATATATATATATATATATATATATATATATATATATATATATATATATATATATATATACAGGGCTTTACGGAGCCCTCCAAAAAGGAGCGCGCTCCAGGAGCACGCTCCTTTTTGCTGGAGAGAAGGAGAGGAGGGCTTATTTTATATTCAGCGGCAGTGGAGCGGGAGCAACTCCATTTGAGACTAAAGAGCGGTGGTTTTATCGCTCCGCGCTCCTCGCTCCTCGCTCCAAAATTATTTGATTGTTTTTTAACATTAGTTTTTTATTCAGCAATAAAAAGTAAAATAAAAGAAAGTCTCAGAGTTTACTCTGAGTTATTTTTAAAAATTATATCTCTGGTAAATGTATATGAGATAGGGAGAGAGAGAGAGAGGGGAAGGGAGAGAGAGAGAGGGGAGAAAGAACTAGAGAGTTAAGCATAAAAACAAAACATTTGAAGTTTCACACTGACATGTTAACTTTTTGATGGGACAGTTTTCTTAAGGCAGCAGACAATTTGGCAACAAATGTCTTCAAATGCGCCAGTGAGTCTATAGATGTCTTTGAAATTATTTTCTTATAGATTTGAACTTTTTTGTATTTATGACAAGGATGTTTATTGCTGATTGAATAAATAAGCCAATTTTTCTATTAATTCCTGTTTTTAAATAATGAATATTAGGTTGGATTTAGGTTGGATTTTCTCGCCCATTTCGCTCTGTATTCACCCAAATGTTCGATAAAATCGATTTTTTGGGTGAAATGGTACATGTTGTCCTGACAAAAAATTCTAATTTATTTTTTAGCATATATCAAATTGAACTTTTATCCCACATTTTTACCCGTCGTCTTTTTTGGCGACATTTTGTTATTCTTAAATTCATGGCTAGTATGTTTTAACTGTTTCATGTTTGCTTTTAAATTCGTTAAATTCCGTTAAAACTTGCTTTTGTAAATAGAATGTTCAAAGTTTTTTTTTTGTGTGTGTAATAAATTGTTAAAGCAGTACAAATATCTTTAGTGCAAGGAAAATATATTTAACCCAAGGAAAAATATCTTTAGTCCAAGGAAAAAAACAATAAAAATCAACATGGCCGTCAGCAATTAAAACCTCGAATTAAAGTTAGATTCTCAACACTTTAAAAAGTAAATGAGAATTTTATTTCAGGACCAAAAATACAATTAAGACCAACAATCAGTTTCATCCAAAATTTGGGTGAATACCAAGCGAAATGAGCGAAAGAAAACAGCGGTCCCTATTCTACAATTAAACCGATGTTTAAACTTTATTAAATTAAAGTAAATATCTTAAATTTGAATTTTTAAAAGAAAATAATTAGACTTTCTGACTAATTTGTTTTTTTAGAACCGAAAGTAGATTAGATATCTTTCTTTATCTTAAAAAATCTATGATCGAATATTAAAATTGTAAACAGTTTGCTTTTGTTAGAGATTTTAAATATAGACTTTTTCACCTTTTTTATTCAAACTTTTAATTTTAATCAATATTTTTGCCCGACCTAGGACAACTTGCTCCAGTTAATTTTTTGAGGGAGGAAAATTTGACCCGATATTTTTTCAACTCCCAAGGTCTAGGTCAGATATTTTGTATGAAATTTTAAGACATTAAATTGATCTCTGAATTGTTTATTGACAATTTATTGATATTTTTAGGGGCAACTTATGAAAAATATTTTTTTAATTCAATCTTTAAAAAATAAATTTCATTGGGGTTTTCCCCCCCAAATTGTACTATTGAAAAAAATAAATGGATAAATCGATTTGTTTGAAAGTACTTGCGCGTTTCTCTGTTGTAAATAATAATATACATTATACAATATAGTTACGTTCGTAAAACAAACAAATATTAAACAACCACACGACAATTAATGTTGCTCTGGCTGTCTCTTCTCTCCCAAAGAAATGTTTTCTTTAAAAAGAAAATAATCACTAATAATGTTTAAAAGTAAAACTTTATTTACTTAAAACAGATCTAAATGCCCTTCCAAAATAAATAGAAAAAATATCGGGTCAAATTTTCCTTCCCTGAAAATATAGGTAGTTAATGTAATGAAAATTAAAATTGTTTTAAAATATTTCAGGGATTTTTCTATTTCTATTTTATACCTCAGGAAACGAAAATTTACGTATAATCCTATGCTTCGTCCGACATGTTCTCCTATAACTCTCAAAATATTAGCGAGATTTTGTCAAATATTATCTTACGGTCTTACACTTAAAGTGCCATCCCAACCCATATTGACGAGATCCTTTGACGCCCACCCCTATCCTTCGACCACTCATCGGCAGAATAGAACGTTTATGAAAGAAGGTACATTTTTATTATGGAGCGCTGAAAAGAGCCGCTCATTTTTTTTATAGGAGTTGGAGCAGAAGCGTCTCCTTTTTGAAAAAGGGGAGCGTGAGAGGAGCCAGCTCGAATTTTGGGCGTTGTATATATATATATATATATATATATATATATATATTTCGGCAGCAAGTCGTTTATTATACATGTCTCATTGAAGACCACGGAGTTTTCTTTCTTTGCTATTTTTCTGGTTAGTTTCTCGACGCGGCGAGCAATCGACACCGGAAAACCGACGAATCTCTCGCCGTGTCGATAAACTAACCAGAAAGATAGCAAAGAAAGAAAACTCCGTGGTCTTCAATGACACATGTATAATATATATATATATATATATATATATATATATATATATATATATATATATATATATATATATATATATATATATATATATATATATATACACACTTTCTCCACACTGCTCCCACGCAAAGAGTTTATCTTCACATTCTACAATTCATCGGGCTTCTTTTCAACAGAAATTTACCACCCGGACAATCTGCATATATTTTTCACGGAATTTTTCTTTTCATTCACTGCGTTTTTTTAACAAAAATTCCTTTAATAATAATTTTCATATTTTTCAAATATTTGAACTTTGGCTTTTTCGAAAGCCAAATTATCAATCTGTATTTCTCCTCTGATGATAAGATTTCGATCTTTGAAAAGCCTTGGGTTAAGGAAAGAATAATAAACATTAGTTTATTACTGCATACACCTTGCATTGAACAATTGAAATTTGAAATAAATTTGGACAATCGTCGCATATTTATCACTCTTTTTTCTTCTATCTCTACATATATATATATATATATATATATATATATATATATATATAAAGAGTTGTACTAAAAGCGAACTTTTAGGAAAGGTAAAACCCTATTGTGAAGAGTATACAGCTCAATATCCAGGATAGAGCAGGTAGAAATGAAGAAGAATGGAAAGGAATTGGAGAAAGCAAAAGCCAAATCAAAATTCAATTCAAAAGTTCAAAGCAAGGTATATTCCGCAAAAAGGCAATTTATTCAAGTTAAATTTTCCTTAAGCCAGGCTTTTCAAAGATCAAAATCTTATCATCAGAGGAAGTCGCTGGGATAGATAAGTTGGCAAAGGCCAAGATTTAAAATTTGAAAAAATAAAATAAAAGTTGTAGGGGGAAGAAACACAGGGCAAAATTCTGCCCGAATGCAAGCAAATGTCCGATTGCTAAAAAGTCCGGTGTCGAAGAGTCCAGCGGAGAGAATGAGATGTAGATAGGTAGGTCGTTAAGAGGCCCGAAAGATTGTGAGAGAGGAATCAAAGTTAAATTCCAAGAATTTATATATATATATATATATATATATATATATATATATATATATATATATATATATATATATATATATATATATATATATATGTATATATATATATATATATATATATATATATATATATATATATATATATATATACACACTAATATGTAGTAATAAAAGTACTGATATATAGTGATAAGTAGTAAGAATACACATAGAAAAAACAAGAATCGGTTTAAGGCTCCCAAAATCTATACTAGAATTATCCGCAAGGACTCGTGGCGTAATGGATATAGTACTTAGTTACATTCCTAGGGTCAAAGTTAGCGCGGGTCCTAATGTAACAAAGCACCCTTTCTTCCTCCATGTGCCTACCGCCAACGCTTCTTTTCTAAGGGATTCCCGTCTGTTAAAGTCATTGTAACAGGACTGCTTCCATGTATGCTACAATATGGTCGTCTTCACATCCAACGTAAATAAATACTTGTCTTAAACCACCGATCCTTAATAATCAAACCTAGTCCACTCCATTAATAATTTTCAACTATCTCTTAATATTCTTCGTCTTTAAACTAACAATCATTACATCTCATTAACACGTATCCTCGAGTGGCTTCTGCCCATTATGAGAGATTGCTCATTAGTAAAAGTGAAAAGAGAAAAAAAGTTTTTTTTTCTTCTTCTTTTGCTAATAGATCCAAGCAATCCCAAAAGCCACTCGAGGATAGTTCACTGAAATTTCAGGAGAGTAGAAAGTTCACTTTCAGCAGTCTCGTAACTCTCGCTTCTCTGATTTTGTCCTTTAGTCCTCACATTCCATGAGTGATCTTTCCGACAAAGGGGGAAGAATTGCTGTTTTCTAGGTCGGAATCTATCCATCTAACACTTATCGTTGGCTAGTTTTTCAACTTGGAATGGTATTTATTTTAGCCTTTTACATCAAGTGGCGTCATGCCTTGTCTGATGCGATTTCCATAAAAAAGTAGTAGAAAGTGGACGTTGGGTTTACTTTCGGCAGCCTCGTAACTCTCGCTTCCCTTATTTAGTCCTTTAGTCCCCACATTCCATGAGCGATGTTTCTGATAAAAGGGGAAGAATTGCTGTTTTCTGAGTTATAATCTATTCACCTAATACTTGGCTAATTTTTGACCATGAAGTAATAATTTTTTTTAGCTCTTTACATCAAGTGGTTTCATGCCTTGTCTGGAGCGATTTCCATATAAAATAAATAAATAAAAATAATAAGCTGGCGTCTAGTATGACACGAATTTGTTTGACTGACCTGTACGAGTGAACCCTTTTGTTATCTGTTGTGAAAAAAAAAAGTTTCCTCTGAGGACACGATGAAAACTAGGTTTTTAGGATAAGAAATGCTATCAATGTAATGTATTTTTTTAAAATTAAAACGTTTGAGTAGCATTAATACACACATACATCAACCCTAACATATTCTGTCATCCACCCACACATACACCCACTAACAAGCAACTCAATCTATACAATGTCTATACGAACACACACTAAATCACACACACAAACTAATCCATCCACACTCGCCTTTTCTTCATACACACCTAGATGTGCACTCACATACATTAACAAGCACTCGAGTCCCTTTTATTTGATATGCACATAGATATGCGGTTGCACTCTATGCGTGTCGGGATAAAAAAAAAACACACAACTTTGTTGGCTATATACAGGTCAGAGGATTAACGCGAAGGCTTTATAATTAGGGGTTTCGGTATGAATTGCTCGCAGCAATAATCTCACGTCTGTTTTTTTTTGTTTTTTTAATTTAAATTTTTTTAATGGATTTTAAATACTAGTAAAATACCTGATAGAGTGAAAAATAAATAAATACAAATAAAAAATATTACAACAAAAAAGGTACTCTTATTGGGAACGCACCATGTTTCCGTGGCTTCGTGTCGCTAACGTTCGGGAAGGTCTCCGAAGCGCTCGAGAAATGACGAGTCGAAAACTGTCAAACGCTAAATTGAAAACTGGCAGACGATAATTTTAGACGAAGCAATTCAAAGTAAAATACATGTTTAAAAATTAAAAAAAAAAAAACGAACACATCATAGCTAAACAGCAGAAGAGGAGGGGGTCGTCGAAGAGGTGAAAGGAAAATGGTCGACAGGGTAGTTTTCTTCTATGAAATTCTTTTTTTGTTATTGAACGCGATTAATTTCTTCCAAATGTTCTCGCCTGCTTGCTGTAGCCTGAATGGCTAATGCCTGCTGCAACCTGGTTAGTTCGTCAACTTTCAGACGCTTCTGAGACCTGCCCGAACGTTGACGACGCGAACTCACAGAAAACATGGGGCGTTACCTATAAGAGTACAAAAAAAACAAAAAAAAACAAAAAAAAACAAAAAAACAAGTTTAAAACAAAAAGCAAATTTAAAACTAAACAAAAATAACAAATTAAAAACAAAACAATAACAAACAATACCATTAAAAAAAAAATGATATATACCTGCATATACTTTCTGTCATATCTGGCGACAGATGGTGCGATTAATCGGTCAGAGTATAAAACAAAATTGTCCTAATCCAGATTTCCATTTTTGAAGAGTTTGCTTTTCCCCCACATAAAAATGACCTTGTGTCTAACTCTGCACCAGTGGGAAGTCAAGTCAATAGGCACAAACTATAACAGAAACAGTTAATGTCATAAAATGTAAAGACTTTGCTATTTTACATTTTTTGTTTCATTTTACTTCAGTCGAAGTTCTCAGAAATCAAGGGGCCCCTTCCTGGAGCTAACACTTGATCTCTATATGAGAATCTCATATAGAGATCAAGTGTTAGCAACCTCTGGAAAGCTACAATGAAAATAAGGACATAATATCCCATATTTTGCAGCGTTTTTGAAAAAGGTCAACAATAAAATTACATGGCTCTTGAGGCAGGCATAGCCAAGGTCCAAGATCACAATAACTGGTATATTTAGCTAATTTAGACCTTGGAGAATGGAAATAATAGCAGTTTCCATATGTTTGAAGAAAAAGGTCAATTTTGAAGAGGTCTAATATGAGATACATAGATATTCCATGAAAGTTCTCCTTACCTGTCAATCGTTGAGATAGTAAGAAAGTTAAGAACATTAATTTTAAGCTTCCCAGTTGACCAGTTAACTATGTTATAGTCTATCTTTCTTGTGATCTCACCGGATTCTAGAACAGGAATTCATCTAGTCTGGTGGAGTATCAAGCTAAGTGATGTTACTTCAGGTAACATTACTAGGAAAAGGTTCACCATTCCTCGTATGAATCAGTGTATAGCTGTGTTGAAGGAATCTTATTTGGGCTTCGAATACTATGTTATTTTAAATATTTGGTCAGGGTTTACTTGTAGGGGAAGTATCCTAATGCCAGGTTGTTCTGATGAACCCTTGTACGGAAACCGAAGCCACTCGGGGACGGTGTCTAGTAGGTAATTCAAACTCTCCTGTAATTAAGTACACCTCTCCTTGTAGGTAATTCAAACTCTCCTTGTAGGTAATTCAAACTCTCCTTGTAGGTAATTCAAACTCTCCTTGTAGGTAATTCAACCTCTCCCCATCTACATATACATACACAAGCGCATATAAACACACATATATCTTATTTGGGCTTCGAATACTATGTTATATAGATAATTTGGTCAGGGTTTACTTGTAGGGAAAGTAACTGATTTGATTTAAATGTCTCTTCTGTGTAAATTTTGGCTGTTTAATCGACAGACATAATAGCTAACTAAGCAGAGAGTATATTATCTAGAGTGGATAATAATTCTGTAGGAATTAAAGCTGTCTAATTTCTCAAAAATCCATTATTTAAAAACAAAATTAAGTGAAGGAAATTGTATCGCATTATAAATGATGTTTATATATATATATATATATATATATATATATATATATATATATATATATATATATATATGAAGAAGAATGGAAAGGAATTAGAGAAGCAAAAGCCAAATCAAAATTCAATTGAATTGCTCAGAGCAAGGTATATTCCGCAAAAAGGCAATTTATTCAAGTTAAATTTTCCTTACGCCAGGCTTTTCAAAGATCAATATCTTATCATCAGAGGAAGTCGCTGGGATAGATAAGTTGGCAAAGGCCAAGATTTAACATTTGAAAAAATAAAATAAAAGTTGTAGGGAAAGAAACACAGGTTTTACCTTTCCTAAAAGTTCGCTTTTAGTACACCACTTTATATATATATATATTAACCATAAATACTAAGAACATCTGCTCCTCAGTGTTGCCGCCAACCCCATCCTGTTCAGTCTCTCATTAACTTCGGTTGATTGAGGACGTCGGGATGGGGTGATACCAGTCGAGGATTCGTTCTCGACAATCAGTCCGGCAGGAACTGGGCAATTTAGTTGCCCTTTTATCTGCCGGGCTGAAGTGTTCGGTCCTGGGTTGTCCTAGGAGGTGCATCCTCCCAGGCCTTGCTTCCCCTCTTTGAGGAGGGGTAAGTTTATTGCTTGCTGCCTGAGGCGCCCTTACCGGGGAATGCCGACGGGGTTGCCCAGGTTATTTTTGTTAGGCCAGAGTGCTCCTTCTTTAGGGGCGCTGCCTTGACTCTTCCCCCACCTTCCGACCTTGTGCCACATATTGCTGCGGTGGGAAGGAATTAAATATCTGAATCAACCACAGTCTATACTGACAGTCAAGACTGACGTACAACCACTCTTCTTTCCCTGTTGTATTATATTTTCTATACTTGGTTTCTCTAAACTCCGAGTTCATGTTTTCATTCCAGCACCTTTACAGAAAACAGATTTATCTCCCTTGCCTATAATCTGTTGACATTAGATACGAATGTTTAGTCTTCCGGTTCTTCTTATGAATAAGTTGTTTGCATCTTGTGAATAACCTGTATATTTCTGCTCTTATGGTTTTCTTCCAACAGTAGATTGTAAAATCTTCACCTCTGCAACGTAGACGTTATTGGTCATGTCACTGACTGCTCAGCACATCAATAGCTTCTTTCTTTTTCAGAACATTCCAAACAATAACCCTAACTCTAACTCTAACATTCCAAAGGTTTGCCAATGGCACTGACCGATGTTTCCTTCTAAGCTTCAAAATGCCTTGCTTTTTGTTCAAACAGACACTTCTCTCTCTTTTTGTACTTGCAAATATCCCACCTGAAAGCCCACAATACTGTCCATACAATTCTTTATTGATGTCACTATCACAAAATTGGTCAATATTGTTAAAAAAACTATTTATACTAGTCGCATTCTCAACTGCAACTATATATTAGTAATTAATTATTATTTAGTAATTACTTATAACTATTATAGCAATTAATTGCACTCTCACGAAAGAAACAGCGATGTTTATTGAGGGTGAGCGATCATGTTGCTTGTTCTCTTTAAAACATTAAACGCAATCGTACATATTTTTTTTCTCTTGGCTTTACTTATCTGAAAATGTAAACAATTTTTTGAAACTGATATCTACCTCCCTCCCACTGCGGAAAGATGTGGGCAGAAGGCGAGGATGATAGGCCAGCGTACAACAAGTAGCACACTCTAGTCCTGCAAAAAAAAAAATGCCTGAGAAGCCCCGTTAAACCAACATTTTCTTAAACTAAATTATCGAGGGTAATGGATAAATATATTTAATTTTGATTAATACAGTAGAATAATACTATGGAGTCTGTATTTGCTCTAGCTGTCCATAAAATTGAAATATATCAGGAATTCCCCTTAGAGTTTTGTAGATAGACCACAATACCTATGTGATAAACCAGTCTCATAAGTTATTAACCCTTAAGCTCAAGTTGCTCTTGGCCTTGATGACTTGGTGACTTATCAGTATTTTTGTTTTACCCCGCCCAATAAACCGGTATTGTCCGGGTCTTCGGGTCTGGATTCACGCCGGTCTATCGGTTGTCCGTCCTGTGCAGTTCTAGGAGGTGCACCCTCCCAATCTTTGCCTTCTCACCCTTTGAGAAGGGGTTAGTTTATTGCTAATCGCCTGAGGCGCCCCTACCGGGGAATGCCGACGGGGCTGCCCAGGTAATTTTTAAACAGCCAGAGTGCTCAAATTCTCGAGCGCTGGTTTTTTCCCCCCCACTTTCCCGACCCTGTGTCACATCTTACCTCGTGGGGGGAAGATAAATAGAACTCATATATATTCTTAAACAGCATTAACTTGGATGAGTATATTTCATTTTGATTAAAGTGGATCCGCATTCGCGTCAGACATGAATAAAAAGGAAATACATCACAAACTCCTCCTAAGTCTTTGGAGATAGATCACCATAACTTTATATCTTCTTAAACTACATTACTGAGTGCTCACCTCTCGGGCGCTGGCTTTTCAACCCCCACTTTCCGACCCGACCTTGGGTCACATCTTACTTGTGGGAGTAGGATAAAATTGGCCTTGTGCCTAACTCCTGGAGAGGAGTAAATAAAACTCATAGGCTTCTTGGCCTTTTGGCTAAGATCAAAGTGTAGTATCTGTTCCGATGGATACTGCACGCCTGTCCTGTGCAGTTCTAGGAGGTCCACCCTCCCAGGCTTTGCCTCCCCTCTTTGGAGAGGAGTAAGTTTATTGCTTACTGTCTGAGGCGCCCCTACCGGGGAATGCCGACGGGGCTGCCCAGGCAATTTTTAAATGGCCAGAGTGCTCACCTCTCGAGCGCTGGCTTTTCAAACCCCACTTTCTCGACCCGATCTTGGGTCACATCTTACTTGTGGGAGTGAGATAAAACTGGCCTTGTGCCTAACTCCTGGAGAGGAGTAAATAATACTCATAGAAATTGGGTAAGTATATTTGATTTCAATAAGATACGGGCATCTGCATTAAAACCGGACGTCCACAGAAAGAAAATGTCAACCTTTTTTCAAAGAGTGAAAGTGAAGTCTAGGAGGGTGGACCCCCCCCCCCCCCCCAAGAACTAACCAGAAAAAAATACCTCAGCCCGACAGAGCAGGGCCAGAAGAAATACAATGCCGGACTGATGGTCAAAGACGTATTCTCAACTGGTATCAATGTATATGAATAAAGGTTCTATGATACAACATTGTATTGAAAATATCATACGAATTAAATACATTTTTTTTTATTATTGGGTCATCGGGTTAGTCACTTATCAAGGCCAAGAGCCACTTGAGGATAAGAATTAATTAGACAAAATGATTGTCACCCGAAAGATGGGGAACACTATGGGAGTACTAACATTGATCAATAGTATGAACTGCGTTTGATTAATAATAAAGTAAATTCAATGTGGTATAACTTTGTTGACCAGCTCGATTCTGTTGTTGACATTCTTGGATGAAGGACCACGAGAAGGTTGCCAATATCCTTAAGTGAAAGTGGTACTGTGGAACCGACTGGATTCGAACTTGGAACACCCAGGTCTTCAGTCCGTGTCGATATCCACTTAACCACCGTCATCTCCCGTTTAATTACTTATCGGGTGGTTTACGACAAGAATTCGTTGATATTGGATTTGAAGACGACCAAGTTGTAGCCAACAGGGAAGCCGACCTGCGGTAATGTGTTCCACAGACGGGAAGCCCTTGCAAAGAAGCTTTGTCCATGGAAAATCGTCCCGACGCTAGACTCGTGGAGGGAGAAAGAAAAGTCGTTTTCCGTTGTGGAAAAGAAACGAGTTCTTATTGAGAATGACTTACAATGTAGGGACCAAAGATTGGAGCTCAGTCGAGTGCTTTCGTGGAAATAACGATAAGGTAGATAGAGAGAGAGAGAGAGAGAGAGAGAGAGAAAGAGAGAGACAGACGGACAGACGGACAGAGACAGAGACAGAAAGACAGAGAATGAGAGAGAGAGAGAGAGAGAGAATGAAAGATAGAAAGAGAGCATGAAAGAGAGAGAGAATGAAAGAGAGAAAGAGAGAGAATGAAAGAGAGAGAGAGAGGGGTGAGAATGAGAGAAAGAGAGAGAATGAAAGAGAGAGAATGGAAGAGAGAGAGAGATAATGAAAGAGAGAGAGAGGGAGAGAGAGAGAGAGAGAGAAAGAGAATAAATGAAACAGCGAGAACGAAAGAGAGAGAGAGAGAGAGAGGGGGGGAGAGAGAGTAGCAACGTCTCTTCTATTAGCAAAAGAGGTTATAGGAAAGAGAAGAGATTCCCCTACCCACTAGATTTCGAAGTCGATCATAAACTCTGTCAAGACAGGAAAGCGTGCTCTGTGCGGTACTATCCCAGATGTGGCAGCCTTAAAGCTTTTGTGACCCCCGGTTGGGAACTCTTGATTTATAACGCGTTGTTTGATATCTGTCTTTACGAATATTTTGCTTATACGGGTTCATTCTGTAGAGAATGAGAAAAAGTGAAAGCAATATCTTTTTAATGAAATTTCGATTCTCCATTTCCTTCCGCCATCATCAGTTTCAGCATCAACCATCTCCCATCTTCGTTATCACCATCTTCTGCTGCATTTAACTGCCCCCCTCCCCCACTTTCATGCAAACTCCATTCCAACTACAGATTCCCAAACTTGCAATGAGCAACGGTTTCGTTCCTAAGCTACAAACGCCCAAATCAAAACCCTCTCTGCGATTC
>OY744550.1:62860627-62863127 GCA_963556195.1 Sepiola atlantica
TATATATATATATATATATAAAACTCAATGTCTGTATGTATGTGTGTTAGTGTGCGTGTGTGTGTGTGCCCTATAGAAAAAAGTTAGCGAATCTAGATAAAATCTAAAAGTGTATTCTAATGTAAAATTCATAGAGAAAGTTAATGGGTGTATTCCCGAATCTCTAAATTCTCTACTAAGGGGGCTATGGCGCAGATTTCGTCATGGAAGGTCGATTAATTCAACTATTTTCAGCTTAATTTCAATTAAATTATGTATTAATTTTAATAGAAAACAATTATATCATGTAATCTTTTAAAAAAAACAAATTTCAAGTCATTCCCGAAATAAAAACTGCAAGTCATTTCCTCAAATTCAACTGGAAATCGCATCATAAGGAGAATGCGGTGTGTAGGGAGAATTCAAAATTCTAATACGAACATTCTAGAAAGGAAGAGGGCGACTAACCCAGGATTTACTTAGCCAACTCATAATTCAAAACAGAAAATGAGTCAGCATTTTTATATTTTATATTTTAGTGGACACTACCCGCCAGTGCCCGCCATTGCCAGCTACTGTCCGCTACTGTCCGCCATTGTCAGCCCTATAAAGAAATAGCCAACTGATACTTTAAAACGTGTAATGAGTCAGCATTTATTAGATTTTACATTTTAGTGCCCACTATCTGCAAGTGCCGCCAGTGTCCGCCACTGCCCACCACTGTCCGCCATTGTAATCCCTATGAAGAAATAGTCAAATCATAATTCAAAACACAAAATGAGTCCGCATTTATTAGATTTTACATTTTAGTGGACACTGCCCGCCAGTGCCCGCCACTATCTGCTACTGTCCGCTATTGTCAGACCTATGAAGAAATAGCCAACTCATAATTCAAAACACAAAATGAGTCATCATTTTTTTAGATTTTACATTTTAGTAGACACTACCCGGCAGTGCCCGGCAGTGCCCGCCAGTGCCCACCAGTGCCCACCAGTGCCCGCCAGTGCCCGCCAGTGTCTACCATTTGCAGCCCTATAAAGAAATCGCCAAGTCATAATTCAAAACATAAAATGAGTCAGCATTTCTAGATTTTACATTTTAGTGGACACTGCCCGCCAGTGCCCGCCACTGTCCGCCATTGTCAGCCCTATAAAGAAATAGCCAATTCATAATTCAAAACTCAAAATGAGTCTACATTTTTTAGATTTTACATTTTAGTAGGCACTGCCCGCCACTGTCCGCCATTAGCAGCCTATGAATAAATAGCCAACTCATAATTCAAAACACGAAATGAGTAAGCATTTTTCAGTGTCCGCCAGTGTTCGCATATGTTCGCCATGTAAAGAAATCGCCAACTCATAATTAAAAACAGGAAATGAATCTGCATTTTTATGATTTTACATTTTAGTAGATGATGCCAACCACGACCACTTGCTGCCAATGCCCGCCACTATCCGCTATGTAAAGAAATCGCCAACTCATAACTGCTATGAGTTCTTTTATATATCGGTTACATAAATGAACATGCTTTATGAGTTCTTTCATATGACAGGGGCGCTACATAGATGAACATGATTTTATATAATAGGGACGCTACATTAACGAACATGCTTTACGAGTTGAAATGGCGGAGGAGAAGAAATCAAGAATTGACAATGACCATTTGTGATTTTCGGCGTTGTCTGCGATAAAAAAATTGTATAAGTCATTGCATTAAAGTTTGATTTCCAAGTCTTTAAAAATAAAATGTAAATTGATGATAACCTGTATTGATGCAATCATTTTCATTGGTTGTGGCAAAGGTGAAACTGTTTTTATTCCGAGGATATCAATTATATCAATAAATATACCCTTTCACTTTAAGCAATTGCAGTTTCCTGTACGACTTTGTGTTTCCCCGACTGTACCAACATGCAGAAATGTAAAACTAATGTGAACAAGCATCTCGCTGTACAGCTTCCAATTTAGGATGAACCCCCAAAAAATTTCACCCTAATTCTCAGCAGCCCCTGCACGTCTACAGTAAAAACTTGCCTTGTTTGGGATGAATAATGTTTTAAAAAAAAATCCTGGGAATCAATGAGGTCTCTTGTGTATCTGAACCCCTAATAATCATTTGCATCCTTATTTTTTCTTTTATTGTTATTATTTTCACGTTATAAATAAAATAAACTCGATTATACACAGCTAGACATTTCTGGCATATGTGCGATCCCGTCCGAGATAATCTAATCGTGGCATATATAAGGTTCGTGTCTAGAGATTTATTTACTGATATATATATATATAAACACGCCCGTCACTTAATAAACGCTCTTGGGGTGTGGCTACATTGACATCAAAGACGAAATCCAGAATGGGCATTTGCAGGCGAATGTCTAAATATATTATCGATTACACGTGAAATGCTTCAGCCTCTGTCCCATCGCCGCCATGTTGCATCCCTCTGCTTGTTATATAAATACTTTAGTGGAATGTGCTCCAACAAATGTGCTGCACCCCCCCCCCTCTACGTAAATAC
>OY744550.1:62868127-62870627 GCA_963556195.1 Sepiola atlantica
GGAATAATATATTTTTGTATAATCTTTAATCACAAAACGAAATTTTTTAAATTGTTATTTATTATCAGCTCAATCGCTAATCAGCGTGTTAATTAATATCAAGTTATCTAACACATAATGTAATACGAAAAAATAGTGACGCTAATTAGGTTCATACCGTATTTCTTTTACAATATTATGAATAGAAAGATGAGGTCTTAATATAGTGTGTATAGGGGAGTAGTCGTCCCAGGGTTGAAATTAGCAACCAAAGAGAAAACAGTCGATAAGATAAAAGATAAAAATCGATGAATACGAACGAAACTATTTTTTTCCAAACACACACTAAAAATAGGCTTAAATGGATGCTAGAGCAGATTTGGTTAGAAAGCTGTATCGGTCAAAGACTTTTCTTTTCTATATAAAACGATAAGATGGTTTGATATTTCTGAAATAAGATTATAACATGGCGATGGTTTGATGATTGTGTACCAAACATCCATATGAAAATATTAGAAAAAGACTCGTGTAAAAATGCAAATATAGGCCTAAAGATTAGTAAATAATTGTAGCATTACAATAATATATTACTGCTGAGCCCTTGCAGTCATGAAATAAAATACACTTTTGGTTTTTAAATTCCCGAAACAGTTTTTCATGGAAAACAACTGATGATCCCTTAAATAATGTTAAGACTAGCGCAAATTCTTGGAAGCAAACTAATATAGTGACAGTAAATAGTAAATTGACTTACAGGAAAAGTAATTTTCCACCGAACGACTTGGGACTGAAATGTTTTTATAATGTTTTTTTTCATATAGTTTTAATGGTTGAAAAACTTCCGAGACTATATATATATATATATATATATATATATATATATATATATATATATATATATATATATATATATATATATATATATATGAAGTTAATCCAACAAAAGATATAAGAGACAACTAATATCTTTAATTAGTGAACATCTGGATAAAACTGAAGCTCAATATACTGGATAGAGCATTAATAGCACTAGATAAAGTGAAAGAATAAAATAAGGGGCGACTCAAATTTTATTTGCATTCAATGTTCAAGCAAAGTCCTTTAAAGTCCTTAACTCATGAGTTTTCAAAGAAAATCTTCTCCTCAGAGGACCATTACCGCAATGACATTACTGAAGGTAATAAAATTAAACTTTGAAAATATATAAAAAAATTTACATAAAGATACATAAAATTATATAAAACATAAAATATATCGGCTCAAATATACTTTTTTGCTAAACTTATACAGTTCATCCAAGTCATGAAGTTTAAAACAGCTTCAAGAAAGATATCAAAGGGGTTGATCAAAAACAATCCAGGTGGTGAATGGTAGTCCAAAAACGAAAAAGTTATCCAGGCGGTAAATTTGTTTGCTATCGATGCAGTATATGACAGTGAAAAGTGTATCCAAGGTGTGTGCAAATTAATAAAACGATTGAAAAAACACATAAGATTTGAGTCGCACCTTATTTTATTCTTTCACTTTATCTAGTGCTATATATATATATATATATATATATAATGCTACATTCCAATGACCAAGATTTTATTCACCTTACTGATCATCTTTTCAAAACAAAAACTTTGGTACATTTACGAACCGTTTCGTTCACAGAAGAACATCCGTTATTTGTATGTTTATCTCGAATTTTCTCCTCCATGGACTAATCAGGAAAAAAACACCCTCACATTTATTACATTTCCGGACAGGAAATCGGTGTCTATTAAAATACATTTGATGCTTTACAGTGTATAGTCTGTTCGTTTGAAATGTTCGGCTATTTGCAAGTCTGATTGTTTTTTTTAATGTTTTGTCTGATAACTAGTTTTTGGTTGTTAAATCTATATCTAAAAGGTATTTTTGTCTCCACTATTTGAACAATTTGTAAAAAAAAATGTAATATATTACATTGGGACTATCACAAGTCAGGTGTATATATAAACAATTTTTGCCATATATTTTCAATAGGATTAGGGTTAGGGTTAGGATTAGGATTAGGGTTAGGGTTAGGGTTAGGGTTAGGGTTAGGGTTTAGGGTTAGGGTTAGGGTTAGGGTTAGAGGTTACGGTTAGGATTAGGATTAGGGTTAAGGTTAGGGTTAGAGTTAGGGTTAGGGTAAGGGTTAGGGTTAGGGTTAGAGTTAGGGTTAGGGTTAGAGGTTAGGGTTAGGGTTAGGATTAGGGTTAAGGTTAGGGTTAGAGTTAGGGTTAGGGTAAGGGTTAGGGTTAGGGTTAGGGTTAGGGTTAGAGTTAGGGTTAGGGTTAGAGGTTACGGTTAGGATTAGGATTAGGGTTAAGGTTAGGGTTAGAGTTAGGGTTAGGGTTAGGGTTAGGGTTAGGGTTAAGGTTAGGGTTAGAGTTAGGGTTAGGGTTAGGGTTAGGGTTAGGGTTAGGGTTAAGGTTAGGGTTAGAGTTAGGGTTAGGGTTAGGGTTAGGGTTAGGGTTAGGGTTAGGGTTAAGGTTAGGGTTAGGGTTAGGGT
>OY744550.1:62875627-62888127 GCA_963556195.1 Sepiola atlantica
ACTATTGCTTGATAAATTCGGAGCTATTGAATATGAAAAGTATGCAAATTATATTGTGTGGGGGATGCTAACGCATTCTATTCCTCTTAAATATTGAAGAAAAACGAGCAAGAAAACGTCAACATTCAACACAAATGAAGGGCAAATAAAATATCCAATACTCAATCATTTATAGTAACAACAACAGTTTATTTTGCATTTTTACACATAAAAATTATGTGCCATATTTGACGAAAGTCTTTTAGTGTCTTTTGGATAAATGTCTCTTTGACGGCTTGAAAGAAATAGTGTCTTTTTGTTATGTAAAGCAATGTCTCTTTAAATAAGTTTTGTAAGAAGAAAAACGCACGTGTGTGCGTGTGTACGTGTGTGCGTGTGTAATTGAAAAAGAGAGAAAGAAAGTGCCAAGCTTACTATGTGTGTCCAGCAGTCAGAAAAGGGGAGAAGGAATGATTTGACGCGACAGGTAGTCGTCGCATCGTCTTGCGACTGGCCGATGGAGCGAAACAATTCTCCCTGCTGTGTCTGAAGAAATTCTGGAGGCAAGAGACCGGATCCGTCTCAAACGACGTTTATATATGTCCTAATCAGCAGGGGCAGTGACCGGGAACATATGATCCCTATTTTGGCGTTTTCTGCGGGGTGTTGAAAAACGCCTGCCGACTGCTGTTGAAAGGTGAATTCCATAATAGTACTAAAAACCCCAGGAGATATTTCGTTTTGCGAAACCATTTTTCTATTACAGATAT
Organism: Sepiola atlantica; assembly: GCA_963556195.1. Lineage (NCBI taxonomy): Eukaryota > Metazoa > Mollusca > Cephalopoda > Sepiida > Sepiolidae > Sepiola > Sepiola atlantica. The sequence continues at coordinate 62,876,377 of OY744550.1, forward strand.
TTGGCGAAAAGAATTCACTTTTCAACGCAGGTTGGCAAAATGCCTTAATCTGACAAAAAGGGATTCGGACGATTATACTACATTTGCTAACATCGTGAGTGTGTGAAAAAAAAAGAAAGGGGGTGAGGTGGTACTTACGGATTGTGTGCTCAGCGTTTGTGACCAGGTATTTAATTCCTTCCCACCGCAGGAATATGTGACACAAGGTCGGAAAGTGGGGAGATCAAGCCAGCGCCCCTAAAGAAGGAGCACTCTGGCCTATCAAAAATAGCCTGGGTAACCCCGTCGGCATTCCCCGGTAAGGGCGCCTCAGGCAGCAAGCAATAAACTTACTCCTCCCCAAAGAGGGAAGGCAAGGCCTGGGAGGGTGCACCTCCTAGGAAAACCCAGGACAGTATACCTCAGCCCGGCAGATAAAAGGCCACCGAAATGGCCCAGTTCCTGCCGGACTGATTGTCGAGAACGAATCCTCGACTGGTATAACCCCATCCCGACGTCCTCAATCAACCGAAGTTAATGAGAGACTGAACAGGATGGGGTGTGAGCCCAGGTATTTAATCGCTTCCCACAAAGCAATATGTGACACAAGGTCGGAAAGTGGGGAGATCAAGCCAGCCAACGCCCCTAAAGAAGGAGCACTCTGGCCTATCAAAAATAGCCTGGGCAACCCCGTCGGCATTCCCCGGTAAGGGCGCCTCAGGCAGCAAGCAATAAACTTACCCCTCCCCAAAGAGGGAAGGCAAGGCCTGGGAGGGTGCACCTCCTAGGAAAACCCAGGACAATATACCTCAGCCCGGCAGATAAAAGGCCACCGAAATGGCCCAGTTCCCGCCAGAATGATTGTCGAGAACGAATCCTCGACTGGTATAACCCCATCCCGACGTCCTCAATCAACCGAAGTTAATGAGAGACTGAACAGGATGGGGTGTGAGCCCAGGTATTTAATCGCTTCCCACAAAGCAATATGTGACACAAGGTCGGAAAGTGGGGAGATCAAGCCAGCCAACGCCCCTAAAGAAGGAGCACTCTGGCCTATCAAAAATAGCCTGGGCAACCCCGTCGGCATTCCCCGGTAAGGGCGCCTCAGGCAGCAAGCAATAAACTTACCCCTCCCCAAAGAGGGAAGGCAAGGCCTGGGAGGGTGCACCTCCTAGGAAAACCCAGGACAATATACCTCAGCCCGGCAGATAAAAGGCCACCGAAATGGCCCAGTTCCCGCCAGAATGATTGTCGAGAACGAATCCTCGACTGGTATTACCCCATCCCGACGTCCTCAATCAACCGAAGTTATTGAGAGACTGAACAGGTTGGGGTGTGAGCCCAGGTATTTAATCGCTTCCCACAAAGCAATATGTGACACAAGGTCGGAAAGTGGGGAGATCAAGCCAGCCAACGCCCCTAAAGAAGGAGCACTCTGGCCTATCAAAAATAGCCTGGGCAACCCCGTCGGCATTCCCCGGTAAGGGCGCCTCAGGCAGCAAGCAATAAACTTACCCCTCCCCAAAGAGGGAAGGCAAGGCCTGGGAGGGTGCACCTCCTAGGAAAACCCAGGACAATATACCTCAGCCCGGCAGATAAAAGGCCACCGAAATGGCCCAGTTCCCGCCAGAATGATTGTCGAGAACGAATCCTCGACTGGTATAACCCCATCCCGACGTCCTCAATCAACCGAAGTTAATGAGAGACTGAACAGGATGGGGTGTGAGCCCAGGTATTTAATCGCTTCCCACAAAGCAATATGTGACACAAGGTCGGAAAGTGGGGAGATCAAGCCAGCCAACGCCCCTAAAGAAGGAGCACTCTGGCCTATCAAAAATAGCCTGGGCAACCCCGTCGGCATTCCCCGGTAAGGGCGCCTCAGGCAGCAAGCAATAAACTTACCCCTCCCCAAAGAGGGAAGGCAAGGCCTGGGAGGGTGCACCTCCTAGGAAAACCCAGGACAATATACCTCAGCCCGGCAGATAAAAGGCCACCGAAATGGCCCAGTTCCCGCCAGAATGATTGTCGAGAACGAATCCTCGACTGGTATTACCCCATCCCGACGTCCTCAATCAACCGAAGTTATTGAGAGACTGAACAGGTTGGGGTGTGAGCCCAGGTATTTAATCGCTTCCCACAAAGCAATATGTGACACAAGGTCGGAAAGTGGGGAGATCAAGCCAGCCAACGCCCCTAAAGAAGGAGCACTCTGGCCTATCAAAAATAGCCTGGGCAACCCCGTCGGCATTCCCCGGTAAGGGCGCCTCAGGCAGCAAGCAATAAACTTACCCCTCCCCAAAGAGGGAAGGCAAGGCCTGGGAGGGTGCACCTCCTAGGAAAACCCAGGACAATATACCTCAGCCCGGCAGATAAAAGGCCACCGAAATGGCCCAGTTCCCGCCAGAATGATTGTCGAGAACGAATCCTCGACTGGTATAACCCCATCCCGACGTCCTCAATCAACCGAAGTTAATGAGAGACTGAACAGGATGGGGTGTGAGCCCAGGTATTTAATCGCTTCCCACAAAGCAATATGTGACACAAGGTCGGAAAGTGGGGAGATCAAGCCAGCCAACGCCCCTAAAGAAGGAGCACTCTGGCCTATCAAAAATAGCCTGGGCAACCCCGTCGGCATTCCCCGGTAAGGGCGCCTCAGGCAGCAAGCAATAAACTTACCCCTCCCCAAAGAGGGAAGGCAAGGCCTGGGAGGGTGCACCTCCTAGGAAAACCCAGGACAATATACCTCAGCCCGGCAGATAAAAGGCCACCGAAATGGCCCAGTTCCCGCCAGAATGATTGTCGAGAACGAATCCTCGACTGGTATTACCCCATCCCGACGTCCTCAATCAACCGAAGTTATTGAGAGACTGAACAGGATGGGGTGTGAGCCCAACATGAGTGACGATGAAGGAATTACTTTTATAGTCAGGAATGAGTGGGGGAATAGTCGGAGTAATTGTACCTATAAATATGGGTGCAATTCTCCTGTTGACTGTCATCATTTACAGTTCCGGTTTCGATAGAGAACAGATCGATTGTATGTTACTCCCCGGATTTGTTTCTTCCTTGATACCAGACCCTGTTGGCGTGGGTCGCTTAAATAGAACTCTTTTTGCAACCCCCCAGCAGCTGCAGACTCCCTTCTGGGTACCGCCTCTAAATATTTTTGCCAACACATGGCGAATGTGAATTATACAAAAAAATCGATTATCCTACTAACGATGCTTCCACACAGAAAAGTAAAAAGATTTAGTAAAATAAGTTTATATATAGAGAGATTGTTTTTCATATTATGATAGTAAGAAGGTTTTTTGAGTAAAATCAGTGTACTATTAATTAGTAAAATAAAAAATAAAGACGTGTTAAAAGATTTATCGCCTTGAGAAAAAAAATGTCGGACGATGCGATAGAAAAACAGAATTGTTGACCTGGAGAAACGAAACGAAGCAAAGACGTGTGTAATTATAAATATATATTATTTTATTTCAAAAATGTAAATTAGGTATAAAAATAATTTAGTGTTAACAAATATCTATTTTTATTAAGATTTCTTGAAAACTTTATTGCTTATTTCTTTCTGTGAAAGAGTTCGTTTTTCGTTCAACACATTCTGGTCGATCTAAAATATGACACTTGGCGGTCATATTTAACGAACTTGGGATTATTTATGAATTTCTTCGATAGTTCATAGATTTCAACCGTGCTTTTCGCACGTTTTAGTGCGTCATACTACTTGGATTTTAACTCGAAATGATTCCTCGGTTAATATTATTTAAAAAAAAACAAAAACATAATAATATACCTAATGCTTATACACGTAATTTATCGAATTCTGTGTGGGGGCACGGTTAGTAGGATTACCTAAAAATCAGCAAACTCACTCCAGATATGTCCAAATTTGTTATTTTTGTACAAGATTTAATATCACCGAAAGACATTGAAATAAGATCACGTCTTCTATCTAAACTGGAACAAGATTCGAAACTAACGCTGCAAAACATCGCTGAAGAATGCTAACGAAATATAAATCTAGGCCATGATACTGCAAAAATTGAAGAAAAATATATTTCGCACATACACTCTGTTAAATAAAGGAATAAATATTGTCATAATTGTTGAAATAACGGACATTATAGAAACGGGGAAAAATACAAGAAAAAAAAGAAAGAATCCGGAATTTAAAAAACACGATTAACTCTACAAAAACAGACAACACATTTACTATGATAAAAAAGAAAATTCGTAAATGTTATAATGGGCGACACAAATGTTAAATTACAATTAGACACAGGATCTGATTTGGCGTGAAAAAATAAACAAACGATTACTTTAAAAAAAAAAAGTTCCAGGGGAATAACGAGTAAACATTTAACAGTTTCAGTTTATTAACACAAAAATCAAACTAAAAGAATTCGTCATTGATCGATCTCGAAACATATTCGGCACGAGTTGGGTGGAGTAATTTGATTTATGGACCTTGCCAATGAATGCATATTGAAATAGTGCAAACGGACCACCGGCCATTACTAGCAATATTTTGGTCTAAAAAGGTACACCAACTCATACTGCGAATCGCCTACAAAGATTGGGAACCATTCTTATAAATTATACATTTAAAATGAAGTTCCTTCCATCTAAAAAAAAAAGGACACACAGACGGATTGTCAAGGCTTATTTCGTAAGCTGATTTCTAAGCTGACTGAAATCTTGGAAGAAATGGTAATTGCTTCATTAAGTACAGAAATATATATGAAATACTTCACAATACAGTAAAACATTTCCAGTGGCCCTTGAAGAGATTAAATTCAAAGCCGAATTGGATGAATTTCTTAAAAAGAAATCACAAGTTGACAAAAGAAAAGTCAAACATTTTTCTTCTTGTAATGATATCTTGTTATACGGCGAGTGTGTGGCGATACCGGCAGCACTGAGAAAACAATATTGAAATACTTTCATGTTGGACATCTAGGTATCACTAGGGTAAAGTCTCTTATGGGTTGCGTTTATTGGCATGGAAATCGAAGATCTTGTGACACATTGTAGATTCTGTGCAATGGCAGCAAATTCACCACCAGTAAAAATAAACCCGTAGTCAAAAACGAACAGACAACAGGGTCAAGGCTACATATTGACTAAGCAGGACCAGTGAATGGGATTTATTACCTTATTGTGATGGACAGTTTCACGAAGAGGCCAGAGGTTCTCAAATGATACGTTTAAGCGAGCGTTAAGAAAAGCAGATAGAGGTGAAATTGAAGAACTATTACAACAATTTCTAAGTGTATATCGGATGACGAATACAACTTCAGGGATGTCCCCAGCAGAGCTCCTGTTTGCTAAGAAAATAAGATCAGTATTCGATAAATTAATACCAAACATTTTAAAAAGAATAATACAAATTCTTTAAAAGGCTACATATTAACTATGAATGGGACTTATTACCTTTTTGTGATAGCCAGTTTCACGAAGTGGCCAGAAGTTCTCAAATGGTGGAGACTAATAAACCTTTTCCACAAAATCTGCGTAAGATTTGATATTTCTTTTATGGAAATCGCTCCAGACAAGGCATGACGCCACTTGATGTAAGGAGCTAACAAGAACGAAATGTGATTGTCGCAAAATAAGGAGATGGCTTTTGGCCTTAGTCTCGAAAAGACCAATCTCTATAGGTAGGAGGGAAATAGTCAACAGGAAAAGAGTTCCATAAGCCTTCAGTTCTTGAAAAGAAGCTACTGGAACAGCAAGTTGTATCACAATGAGGGTCCAAAACAGCGAACTGATGGAGACCACTAGATATATAGGGCTTCTAATATATGGAGTTTTTGTTTGTTAGTACTAAATTCTAAGATTTTGGTATTTTCTACTAAGAGTTTTCTGAATTCCGATCGGGGGCAGGAGTGGTCGTTAGTTAAGTGTAGGGCTATAGCGTTAGTATCAGACAAATGTAATAGTCATTATTTTGGGGTTACCGGGAGCAAAATTAGTATAAGGTAGAACAACATTTCGAGCGATTATTTTTCCACCGACCTTTGGTGGGAAACTCGAACTAAAATACTTTCTTGGTCTAGGATCAACGTGTAATATCTCTTGCGAAAAAAAAGAGATAAAAAGAAAAAAAGCTGTTACATGCACGTTGTAACTTTTCTATTTTGTTATTCATGCCTCCGGGCAACACCGGGTAATCGTGCTAGTCTTTTATGTTTGAGAATTTTGTTTTTCTTTCTGCACGTACGTACCTCTAACTGCCGCGAATCGCTCGCGTTTGCGAGTGGACCGACGCTGGAGACATAGTGTTGTTTCACTATGTACACACGTTCAAATAGCCACTAAGTTCAAACAAAAGTTCGTTGTGTCACAGTATGGCCTACGCCCTTCTCCACGGTTGCCGGACGGTCTCGACGGCGCAGACGCAGGATCGTGTCATGCTATGAGTTGGCGATGTAACAATACGGTGCCGTGCTGTTCTTCGTACCCCATCCCCTCCCGGGTTATCTGGACGGAAGCTTATCACGTAGACAACAGTTTGAGGCTCGTTAGTACACGACATGCACTAGTAACTCATTTCTTCCCCTCTTCTCTCTCGATGCATGCGTCTTCTTCTTCTTCTTCTTCTTCTTCTTCTTCTTCTTCTTCTTCTTCTTCTTCTTCTTCTTCTTCTTCTTCTTCTTCTTCTTCTTTATTTTTTCTTCTTCTTTATTTCTTCTTCTTCTTCTTCTTCTTCTTCTTCTTCTTCTTCTTCTTCTTCTTCTTCTTCTTCTTCTTCTTCTTCTTCTTCTTCTTCTTCTTCTTCTTCTTCTTCTTCTTCTTCTTCTTCTTCTATGAACAGCTCTCGTAACGTTATTAAAAAATAGAACAGCACAAATTCACAAACTCATTGGTTTTTTTTTATGCACATATAACCCAACCCATTCACCATTGAAGGGGACAGCTATTTAAAACTCCAACCCCCTGTCTTTCTCTCTTTTTCTACCTCGTTTTCTCTCTCTCCCCCCCCCCTCTCTCTCTCTATCTCTCTCTTTTTTCTCTCTTTTTTCTCTCTTTATTTTCCCCTCTCCCTGTTTCTTGCTCTGTCACCCTTATCTCTCTTTCTTTCTCTCTCTCTCTCTCTCTCTCTCTCTCTCTGCCGATTCAGTGAAAAGAGAAAGGTCTGAACTGCCCGTTCCCCACGTCACACTAGCGACTTTCTGTCGGTGACGTAACTGCCGGTACACACAGCTCTTACTCGACTTTTAATTGGAAAATTCCACTCGACTTACTTCTAACCTTACATGAAAATTTTTCATTCTAACCTTATTTTTACACAACCGCATCTAAATATTATTACATCGGTACGTAGTTTTTTTTCTCCGCGTATTCTGTGCGGCGATCGATGTTACTTTGTTAACTTATGCTAACTTATCCTGTTTTCTGTTTATTTTCATTCTAGAACCTATTTACTTGCCTACCCACGAGGGCAAAGTAAGACACAAGGTTGGTATTTGATGTGGAGAAAATATATCTTCCCCAAAAAGGGCACTCCAGATTGGGACACCATTTAAAAAAAAATAGTCTACACTGAGAAGGAGTTCTCCTTCCATGACCGAGGACAGGAAAGATCAAGTATAGTATCAGAACAGATACCACACTTTGCTCCTCTAACTTGAAAAGGGCTTAAAATGTGCATAGATATAAAAAGGATGCAAAATCTAACACGGGACATGACGTATTACCTGGCCGTCCTTCCAGGCATTACCTTCTACGTTGGGAGGGGGATTTGTTTATCGTAGGTTCGCCTGATCCGATCACGGCAAATTTTGCACCCATCCAGAATACTCCCTTTTTGGGGAGCTGGATTCACCACAATCAACTGACCTATGTACGACCTTACTGCGGTGGAAGGGGACAGGTAAATCACCATGACGCATAATTAGATATTTAAAAATCTAAACAAAATAATTTACCTGTCAAAGGCAGAGGTGGACACACAGTCAGTTTAATGCGGAGAACTAAACTCCAAAGACAATAAATATAGAAGCTAGATAAGGGGGTAGTAAGAGATAGAGTATGAAATAAATAAATAAATAAATAAAGAAAGAAAGAAATAAATAAATAAAGAGAGAGAGAGAGGGGGAAGAGTAGAGAGAAGGAGAAGTAGAGAGAAAGGGAGGGGAGAAAGAGAGAGGTAGAGAAGGAGGAAAGGGCAAGAAAGAGGGAGAGAGAAAGAGAAAGAGAAAGAGAGATAGACAAACAAACAGATAGAGAGAGAGAGAGAGAGAGAGAGAGAGAGAGAGAGAGAGAGAGAAAGAGAGAGAGAGAAAGAGAGAATAAAAAGAAACAGAGAGCGAGAGAAAGAGAGAGGGACGGAAGAGAGAGAGAGAGAGAGAGAGAGAGAAAAGAGGGAGGGAGAAAAAGAAAGAGAGAGATGGGGATGAAGATGGAGAAGGTGAGATAGAGAGAGAAGAACGAGAAACATAGAGCGAGAAAGAGAAAGAGGGGGAGAGAGTGAGAGAGAAAGAGCGAGAGAGGGAGACAAAGAAAGAAAGAGAGAGAGGGGGGGGGGGGGAGAAAGAGAGTAGAGAAAATGTGAAAGAGAAATGGGACGTGTGTGTGGGGCCGAGATAACAAGAAATGAAACGTGACTGAGCGAGTTGACAATGTTTCCTTTGTAATAAAACATTCGCTGTGTACCAGGAGATCTCACGGAGAATCCACAGGAAAAGAAGGAATGATATCTTTCCATGGGCCCTTGCATTGTTGTTGCTGTTGTACTGTTATTTTTTTTATATACATACATATATATATATATATATATATATATATATATATATATATATATATATATTAACATTTATTTTTACTTCTTTCTTTTTTTCTACGTCTGCGTAGGAATTTTAAGAACGGTACACATCAAAGAACATAGGGTAGCGCCCGCTTAACGTGCGGCGTTTTTTGTTTTTTTAAAATTTATTTTTTATTTTTTATTTTATTTTTTGCGCAATGAATGAATTCGGATGTCCGGTTTACTTAATGACCGGTTGCTCCAGACTTTGGCTCGGCCTTTTGGCTAAGATCAAAGTGTAGTATCTGTTCCGATGGATGCTGCACTTCATAGATCGGTATTGTCTTGGCCTTCGGGGCTTGATTTCCGCCGGTCTATGGGTCTGTCCTGTGCAGTTCTAGGAGGTCCACCCTCCCAGGCTTTACCTCCCCTCTTTGGGGAGGAGTAAGTTAATTGCTTACTGCCTGAGGCGCCCCTACCGACGGGGCTGCCCAGGCAATTTTTTATGGCCAGAGCGCTCACCTTCTCGGGCGCTGGCTTTTCAAATCCCACTTTCCGACCTTGTGTCACATACTCCTATTGTGGGTAGGCGTTAAATACTGGCCTTTTGGCTAAGATCAAAGTGTAGTATCTGTTCCGATGGATACTGCACGCCTGTCCTGTGCAGTTCTAGGAGGTCCACCCTTCAAGGCTTTGCCTCCCCTCTTTGGGGAGGAGTAAGTTAATTGCTTACTGCTTGAGGCGCCCCTACCGGGGAATGCCGACGGGGCTGCCCAGGCAATTTTTGATGGTCAGAGTGCTCACCTCTCGGGCGCTGGCTTTTCAACCCCCACTTTCCGACTCGACCTTGGGTCACATCTTACTTGTGGGAGTAGGATAAAACTGGCCTTGTGCCTAACTCCTGGAGAGGAGTAAATAATACTCTGGAAGCGATTGCCCTTTTGGCTAAGATCAAAGTGTAGTATCTGTTCCGATGGATACTGCACCCCATACACTGGTATCGTCTTGACCTTCGGGGCTTGATTTACGCCGGTCTATGGGATTGTCCCGTGCAGTTCTAGGAGGTCCACCCTCCTAGGCTTTGCCACACCTCTTTGGGGAGGAGTAAGTTAATTGCTTACTGCTTGAGGCGCCCCTACCGGGGAATGCCGACGGGGCTGCCCAGGCAATTTTTGATGGTCAGAGTGCTCACCTCTCGAGCGCTGGCTTTTCAACCCCCACTTTCCGACCCGACCTTTGGTCACATCTTACTTGTGGGAGTAGGATAAAACTGGCCTTGTGCCTAACTCCTGGAGAGGAGTAAATAATACTCTGAAAGCGAACAAATATTTTCGCAGACAAAATAGTTGATTTCAAAAATTAAAAAAAAAGCAAACAAAAAAATAACAAACAAACAAACACAAGTTCCATCTGAAATTGTCTGATGAAACCGTTTTTTTTTTAAATTTCTAAAGTGTATCCATTTTAGTTGGGTTATTTGAACCGAATGTGACGTTTAGTGCGTTGTCCGCATGGTTCACAGCTTAACGACTCAGTCAAGCCAAACAAATGGCGCATATTTGGTCTGGTACTGTCTCTTTCACGACAGGTGCCTCCATTTGAGGGAAGGGAAAGGGGCTATCGATACCTCTTATTAGGCCAAATATGAATTACTCAACGTTGAGGAACAAAGTGTAGTATCTGTTCTGATGCTACACTTTGGTCTGTTTTGTTCCTTGGTCAGTGAAGGTGAAGTCCTTCTACATTAGGGCAAATTATATTTTTGTTCCAATCCAGAGTGCCCCTTTTTGTAGAGCTGGATTTTCTCCACATTAAACACCGATCTTGTGTCTAACTTTGCCCTCGTGGGGAGGCAAGTAAATAGGAACGTTTGTTTCATTAAAGCTTTTCTCTGATATTCTTATATAGCACATGCTAAAATCACCATCGTTCTGAGGATTTTTTTTCTTAACTTAGTTCACCCCAAACAAGGCAGACCGCCACTGTAAACGTAAGGGGCTACTGAGAATTAGGGTGAACGTTTGGGGGGGGGGGTCATCTTAAGTTAGGATCTGTGCAGCGAGATGTCTGTTTACATTAGTTTTAAATTTTAGCATGTTAGTACAGTCGGGGAAACAGGGAGCAGGGAGGGAGTTCCAAAGGCCGACAGCTCAATGAAAATAAGCTAGTGGAGTAGAAGGCTCTCTGGTATTTGTGTACCTCCACAGTGAATGGATGGGATTTTGCTGATTGTCAGGTTGGTCTAATCTATTTATGTCGAGGGAGCATCAGAGCAGCAAGTTCATTGGAGCACATTCATTGGAGTACTTTGAAACAAACACAAGGATGCTAAATTGCGGCGATAGGACAGGGGCTGGAGTTTTGTGGACAGTGAGTGACCTATCAAATTAGCGACTCTTTTTTTGACCTTGTCTAAGAGGGAAAGACTAGTGGATGGTGCACCAGCCTCTATGTGACAGCAATACTCCATGCGTGGGTGGATGGTGGCTTTGTAGAGATATAGGATAATGTAAGATGTGAGAAGTTTACTAGCACGGTAGAGGGAGCCAACCTTCTTTGCGGCAGCCTTGGCAATGTCTTCAATGTATTTGTTTTAATACATATTACCTGTGAATGCTAGGCAGAGGAGTTTGAACATTGGATTCTCAGGTAGGGTGTTATTTGCAATGGTGTCGGTGGTTGAGGAGCTTTGTCTTGGTAGAATTGGATGTTACCACGCATTTATGACCCCATTTCCCTACAGGTATTAAATTCGTTTCGTGAAATCCTGGTTTCTAATTTATGGGTTAAATATCTGCATTATATATATATATATATATATATATATATATATATATATATATATATATATATATATATATATATATACATGAGTATTTTTAATTGTACATACATGTGCATAATCTACGACATTGGCATGTCGATGTTATCGAGCACCAGCTGTTAAAAGCTGAGATCTAATCATGGAGAATAATAATATGATCCTTACCTTAGGTCATATTATAAGCCCGGTT
>OY744550.1:62890627-62920627 GCA_963556195.1 Sepiola atlantica
TGAAAAAGTGGAAGGGTGAGGGTGAATGAAATTAATGTGGATGGCTGTGAGTGAAAAGTGTAGTGGTGGGGAAAGAGGAGTGGCGGGGGAGGCTGTGTGTTTTTGGTGTGTAGGTTTTTAGAAAAGATTTGAAAAAATGAAGGTGATTGGAAGTGGGAGGGGTGGATGGGTAAGAGTCATCCCTCCTCCACTCCTCTTTATTATTATTATTATTATTATTATTATTATTATTATTATTATTATTATTATTATTATTATTATTATTATTATTATTATTATTATTATTATTATTAATATTGTTGTTGTTGTTGTTGTTGTTGTTAACTTGATTGTAGGAAAGACAATATAAAAATAACAAAGTAAAAAGTAACAGTATTTCCTTAAATGGATTTCATTTAAAAATGAAGATCGTGACTATATTATTATTATGGTGATGATGATGACGATGATGCTGCTGCTGCTGCTGCTGCTGCTGCTGATGATGATGATGATGATGATGCGTCCTTCGGCATCTCCCCTTTTAATATATTCTCAATTCATCAGTTAAAATAAAAATAAAAAAACTCTTAGTACAGTATCGATATCCAGATCAAATTCTGTTAAATATTTCATTTGACAACTTCCAAAAGTGCCCCCCTCAATTTCGCCCTCCTACCACTTTCTCTGAATTCATCCAACCTCATCTTAAACTGATCCACTTTATTGCTGTTCTTAATCTGATCTGGCAACTTATTCCAAAAACATATTACTCTGTGAGCAAAAAAACTGAACTGGTTAACAGATCTAGTTTTTTTAATACTGCCTTGACAATAACCTTCCAGATCTAGGAGAAATACTAAAAAATGCCCACCATAGTTAGAAATGCCATTAATTATCTTGAAAGTCTCAATCATATCACCTCTCATTCTTCTCTCCCAATTTGTCCAATCTCTCCCTGTAACTGCACTCCTTTACTTTTCGGGGAGAGATATTTAAAAAAAAAATATTGGATACTTTTTAGGAATAGGTATCCAAGAAAATCTTAGTACTTACATTAATGAAGAGTTTCACAATAAATACTAAAAAAATGCCCACCATAGTTGGGCTGAGGCATGGTTTTGTTCAGTCCTAGGAGGTCCACTCTCCCAGGCTTTACCTTTTCTCTGTGAGAGGTGCTAGTCTATGGCTAATCGTCTACCAGAGAATGCTCAGGTATGATTTATAGGCCAGAGTGCACTTATCCTAGTGCGCCGACTTTCCCAAACCACACCTGTCCTAGTGTCTAACTTCTACCAAATAATATCTAATCATGTTTAAATCTCCTTTTAAAATAGGACTTTTAAAACTGGACACATCTTATAAAAATTCATTCTGGTTTTTACCCTGAATACGTGATCAATAAAATAGTGATCCATTGGATCTTTTTATTAAAAAAAAAAATAATACGCTAAGTCATTTCATGTTCGTATGTACGTTATCACTTTTCACCTACATAAAATAATGAGATCGTCTGATCAGCAACATTGATGATTGGTGATTACTCTGATGTTCTTAAAATAAACAATTCCGACTTTACGCATTTTAAAATGAATTGTTCCCAAATAAAATTATGTCGTGCCGTCGACTAAAACAGTACAATTTTAAATAAATACATTAAAAAAAATTACATTCGTTTTATTGATTTGAGGAATATTTAGCTGTCGATTATTTTTATGGTAAGAAGACAGAGAATATTTATTGTTGGTTGGTTGCTTGTTTTGTTTTACGGCATATCAACCCTTTTCGGGTTATTTAATGCCGAATCTGGTCATTTTGGTAAAAGTGTTTATGCTTCAAGTTCTTTATATCGTCAAATATTTATTCATGGCGTTTGGTTTGGTTGTTTTGTAGAGGTAAAATGTTTTTGTTTTTGTTTTGGGCTTTGTAGAACATGATTGAGTTTTACAAATAGAAAAGAAAAAAAATCAATGTTTGGTGCATTTTAAGTCAGGAAGCCGGTATCTTCAGACAGCCTGATCTGGTAGCGCCAGTAGATTCTATTTGACCCATAGATGAGGCCCTTACAGGTACTACGACTCCGGGCCAGAGTGGACCTGGGAGCAATGGCAACTAAGAGGCAACTCCACATTCCCCACAGCTCCCAAATGGAGGCCTCACCACTGGATGTCTTTTAAGGTCATACCCAGTGCCTATTTATTGTTTTAAAAAGATTAAATTCCTACAATTTTAGATACATACATAGATAAATGAATGAATGAATAAATAAATAAATAAATAAAAAGAAATAAAAAGAAACATATTATTTATTTAAAATATATTTAGCTGAAAATGACAATTATTTTTACGGGAGAAGAAAGAGTAATGGTTTCTTATAAGTATTGACACTGACAGGTATTTATTATTTCAACAGGAATATTATTATTAACGGTAAATTATCCAGTTATTCATATCTGTCTAGGATACATCCTCGACAACCAGCCCGTGGGGTTGCTCAGGCATTTATTGTAGGCCAAGATGTAGGCTTTCTTTTAATGCGCTGGCTTTTCAAAACCACACCTGCCTTGGTGTCTCACCTTCTCTGGAGAGGAGATAAATAAAATACAGATTGAAATCGAAAGCACCGCGGAATTTTCAGGGGTCCCGCTAAATTTTAAAAAAAAAAAATGACGTCATTAAATCGTCATCTATTAAATAATGTTGTGTAAGTTTGTATTAAATAATTGCTGATACGTTTCTATTAGATATTATTTAAAAAAAACTTTTCTTTACTCAAAACAATGCGTATTGCAACTGGGGCGTAAGGTCTACTGTGATTAGGGAGCAGATTTATGAGAAACATCCAAAGTGGGGAGTTGCCCAGCAAGTCTGCATTAAAATTTCTCCATGTTGGTTACAGTCGGGAAAACAGGGAGTAACGAGGAGTCCCGAAGGCAAGCGGTTCTGAAGAAAGAAGCTATTAGAGTAGAAAATTTTCTGGCATCTGAGGATCTCTACAGTGAAGGGGTGGGATTCTGCTGCTAGGTGGGTTGGTCGGGATCATTTACGTTGAGCGGTTACAAGTGAAGCAAGTTCGTCGGAACACATTCCGTGGAAGTACTTGTCTATAAGATTGTATTCAATAATTTCCCATATGTTTATATTAAATAGGTTCCGACTTATTTCTATCAAACAATTTACAATATGTTTTAAATATGTAATAAGATTAATAATTCAATAAATAATGAATAAATCCCGTATTCGTTACTTGGACATTGTTTAGTTCAAGTTCAAGAAATCCCGATTCCTTATATATAATCGTATCACAGTCAATAGTTTTCTTCGAATGTCCGGCTGACTTGGCAGGCCGAGAGCAGACTCAAGGCGTTTCCACGAATAATGGCGATAGAGAGGCGCTCGTAAAGCCAAGACAATTCGCGGTTGTCTCCGATATTGCGCGTCATTAATAGACCAAGGCTGCCGAGGAAGTCGCGCGTAGCAGAGCCTAGCAATCCACTCGTCTCCACAGCGATCGGTTGAAATACAAATCTGTCTAATTGTCTGTAAGTTTACATGAAATAACTGTCTATAAGTTTATATTTTGTAATTGCATACACGTTCTATAAAATAATCACCCATGAATTGTAATTAGTAATTTCCTATCAGTTTCTATGAAATAATTTCCCTATAGTTTGTATTAGACGATTAATAGTTTAAATCAAATAAATGTACATTAGTTTATACTCAATAATTACCCATAAGAATCTGTTAAATAATTCCCCATACGTTTTTATGAAATAATTTCCTAAATGTATCAGTTTTTATTTTTTTTAAAGTTTAAACCTTTTGAAAAAGCTTCTTTTTTTTTTTAAAGAAATGCCATTTACGTTCCCTTATGCATCACAACACTGATCTATTTTTCATCTCTACGTTCCCACGAATAATTGTTGATGTTTTTACCCCCACCCCGTAGATACCCATAATACATAGTGATTGTCACGTCTTCAAGGAGGAAGGCCATATCAGAAATTTGGTGGTAGTGTCATATTTCCACTCACCGATGGGTGTATAAATCATTATGCATCCGTGTTGTCGTCGTCGTGAACCCATGTTCATGCTTGTCTTTAGATACAATCACTCGGACGCCGGTGTTGATATATAAAAAAAAGGTTTAGGTTAAGAGAGAGAGAAAGAGAGAGAGAGAGAGAGAGAGAGAGAGAGAGAGAGAGAGAGTCACAGTAAACATTAGAGAAATGGGCTACTTGTGTACGCGTGGTAGAGAGAGCGAGCGAGAGAGCGAGACAGACAGATAGATAGATAGACGGATAACTCGCCTCGCTACACATATTCACACTGTGCGCGCTTTTCTACTTGAAATCTCGCCAGCCAAAGAGGCAGAAAATATTCGTCCAGAAGTCACGTGGTTTCACGATTTCCATCCGAGGTCACCTCTGACGCTTAATTATCACTCAAACACCTCCCATTCAGACACGGCCCTCATTATGCAACAATCTTTCTAACAAAAAAAAAAGATAGAAAATCTGCGGCGTTTATTATTGAAAATAATTTTCGCTTTTGTCATGATTTGGTTAATGGCCTTATATTCATGTCGCAATTTGAACACTGCTTTTTTTTTTAAACGCAGCTGCTAGGCGTAAGGATGGGTAATGTGGATTATATTTAGCTTAATTTAGCTTTAAACAAAAGAGAGTCGTAGCTCCGATTTTTGTGAAATCTTATATATACAATATGTAAAAGGTAAAGAACAGATAGATAAAGATATAGTGTATACCTTTAAAGTAGAATCTATCATGAAAGAGTTGATGGTCGATATACGAGATAGAGCAATTATATAGACAAGTAAAAGATGAGAATAAAGATTGCAAAAATACAATATCTATTACGTCATCGGTTGCTCAAAACAAGGTATTTCAAATCTAATACGGCTCCTTTCCTATTGAGATATTATTTCTTTTATTCTTCATTTATTTAAATATTCGACAATAATCTTATTTTTCCTTTCTATTTTTTAAATAGATTCTCATTTTTATTTGACCTTTTAATGGTTTGACCTCTTTAAAAATTCAACGGATTTTACAATTTTAATGCCACTCTTTCCTGGATTTACCGTTTTTGAACCTGCTGCTGCAATTGTCATGACGCCTTCAACGGTGAACTTTGTTTTCCTATATTTTCAACTTCTTCTCTTTCCATTGGACATTTTTTTTATATTTATCTTTATCTTATATTAGCTTTATATCTTTTCAAATTATGACTTTTGGTAATTATCCTACCGACTTATTTATCTCTTCGTATTCCTTTGATGATAAGATTTCATTCTTTGAAAAGCCATCGCTTAAGGAAAGAAAAATAATTTTCTTTTATTTGGAACACCTTGTTTTGAGCAACTGATTATTCAATACATATTATATTTTTACAATCTTTATTCTCATCATGTATGAAGTATTGTTGTCATATTTGGGTTGGTGAATCTCCGTCCCATTTAAGGGTTCTTGATAAAGTTCAGAAGCGTATCTGTAATTTGATTGGCCACACCCTTTCTTCTTATCTGCATCCTCTCTCTCACAGACGTGATGTTGCTAGTCTCAGTCTTTTCTATAAATACTATTATGGCATGTGTTCGTCAGAATTGTGTGATCTATTCCCGGCTTCTTTTGTTCCAGCTCGTTTGACTCGTTGATCTAGTGGTCTCCATCAATTCGCTGTTTTGATACCTCATTGTAATGCAGCTTCCTGTTCCGGTAGCTTCTTTCAAAGGACCAGGTTTGTGGAACTCTCTTCTTGCTGACTGTTTTCCTCCTATCTATAGCCTTGTTTTTTTGTTCTTGCGTAACCGTTAAGGATGGACTTAAATTAATGATAGGACTGCATTAAGTAAATATATAGCATGAGTTAACAGTGTATCCCAACATCTTCGTCTTCATTTTCTTCTTCTTGCCGTGTCGTATCTCGTATTGCCGCTCGCCAAGGGCGCGTGCACTGGTGAAAAAGTTGTATTCACAGTAAGTAAAAAAGCACTCACATAAAAACAAGCAAACACAGAATTATACATTGAGTATGTGACTAGATGGCAGCAAGTGTATGTTTGTGTGTATGTCGTGAAGCTCCACCACTAACGTCCACCTTTGAATTAAGCTCGAATATATCAGTTAAGACCTAAATGCGATCATTTGTTTGTCGAGACAAGTCATTGTCCACTCAAGGTCATCTGCATAAATCTAAATCTCTGTTGAACTCCCACTCGAACAACTCTGACTGACTCTCTTCTGCTGCGTCTCCTCAATATATCCACACTCGAACGGAAACTCCAGTCACTCTAAACTGGTGACCGCAAACGACTACATTCGTCTCTTCTCAGTCCATCGCTATCCAACCACCCAGAATCTGACCACCAATGGCCAGGGCATCACCCGCATAGGGGAGTTCAATAGATTTGTCGGCCTCTTCATTGTCGTCCACTTATCTTATTTGCTTGCCATTTTTCCTTTTTGTGAATCATTCTTCGGGGTCGTGCCCGTGTGTGTGTGTGTGTGTGTGTGGGGGGGTACATAGTATCACAACCGTAAAGAAATAAACGTATTAACTGAAGAGCGCTAGTGTGTACTTAAAACCAAATGGAACTTCCACAAGCAAAGTTTATTTCCTAGAACTGCCCACCAATCTGTGGAACACGCCTCCGCGGGTCTGCTTCCCGGTTGACTACAACATTGTCGCTTTCAAGTCAAATGTAAACACATTCTTGTTGAGCCGTCCTCTTAAATAATCAATTTCTGATCAGTTACAACCATCGTTACTAATCCCTTTCGGTGTTTTACTACTACTACTACTACTACTACTACTACTACTACTATTATTATTGTTATTGTTATTATTACTACTACTACTACTACTACTATTATTATTAGTACTACTACTACTACTACTATTATTATTATTATTACTACTACTACTACTACTACTACTACTACTACTATTATTACTACTATTACTACTACTACTACTACTACTACTACTACTACTATTATTATTATTATTATTATTATTATTATTATTACTACTACTACTACTACTACTACTACTACTACTATTATTATTACTACTACTACTACTACTACTACTACTATTATTATTATTATTACTACTACTACTACTATTATTATTATTATTATTAGTAGTAGTAGTAGTAGTAGTAGTAGTAGTACAGTATATTATTCAATTTATTATACTTCTATTCCGTTCAATTCAATTGCTTAGTGCCATTTAAACTATATATATTTGAAAATCAGTTGCCCTTAATGATAATGCATAACGGTACGGACGTACACGCGTTCCTTCTTTTTTTTTTTAAACAACACGTTACTTATCCTATCGGCAGACATTTCGGGTGAACTGACTTGAACGTTTAACCAAGGAATAGAACGCTGCACGCTTTTGAAAATTCCAGTTTTCTCAACAGTTTCATTTTTCTTCATTTTCTTCATTTCGTATCAACAGCCATAGTTCCCAATGCTAAAAATAATGCGGATGGAGATGCAGTAGAAGCATGGACCCTAACTCTAACCCTAACCCTAACCCTAACTCTAACCCTAACCCTAACCCTAACCCTAACTCTAACCCTAACTCTAACCCTAATCCTAACCCTAACTCTAACCCTAACCCTAACCCTAACCCTAACCCTAACCAGCTTAATCTGATCCATGATGCAAAGTAACCCAAATCCTTCAACAGCGGATGATGGAAAGGAGGCTACAATCCCAATATTGTATTCGTAAGTCAGATCATCACTAGACTGAGCAAGAAGCCGGTCCTGGAGCCATTGCCCAAAACACAACCCTAACCCTAACCCTAACCCTAACCCTAACCCTAACTCTAACCCTAACCCTAACCCTAACCCTAACCCTAACCCTAACCCAAACCCAAACCCTAACCCTAACCCTAACTCTAACCCTAACCCTAACTCTAACCCTAACCCTAACCCTAACCCTAACCAGCTTAATCTGATCCATGATGCAAAGTAACCAAAGTCCTTCAACAGCGGATGATGGAAAGGAGGCTACAATCCCAATATTGTATTCGTAAGTCAGATCATCACTAGACTGAGCAAGAAGCTGGTCCTGGAGCCACTTCCCAAAACACAACACCACCCCATTAGTATCACAGTCAATGCTGAAATCACCCCCTAATCACAGTTCAATTTCGAAGGAGATTCAATTTTTAAAAAGCGAACTGAAACTGGCCTGACTTCGAAAAAGACCTCAGAAGAAAGATAGCCCATCTCCCAGCAGACCCCAAAAACTATGACAGCTTCACCAGATTTGTGCACCAAGCAGCCCGGAAGAACACCCCAAGAGGCTGCCACACTGAATACAGACCTGGACTCGATGCCGAAAGCAGCAAATTATATGAGCAATACCAACAGCTCTATGAATCTGACTCCTTTGCTGAAAGTACCATCGAAGTAGGTGAGAGACTCATGACCTCCCTATCAGAAGACCGATAACGGAAATGGCAAAATATGTTAAAGAAAACTGATTTGACGAAGAATAGTAAAAACACATGGAGTCTAATCCGGAAAATCAGCAAGGATCCATCAGCTCCAATGCAACAGCAGTGCACCATCACTGCAAACAAAGTTGCACATCAGTTGTTACTCAACAGGAAGTGCACTACCAAACAGCAAAGATCAAACAGCAAAGACCGACTTCAATATTCCCAGAGCACTGGAATGACTGAACCGTTCTTACTTAAAGAGTTTGATATCGGCAACTATTCCCTTAAGGCTGGGAAAGCCATCGGCCTAGATTATATTTTCACAAAGGAGATCAAGCACTTTGGACTTTTGGCACGAAAATTGATATTTGAGTTGATGAACAACTGTACAATTACAAGAAATATCCCAAAGATCTGGAGAAAACCAAAATCATCGCTCTTCTCAAACCTGGCAAAGATGCAGCGCATACAAAGTGTTTCCTCTTGATCTTCCTGCTATCCCATTTGTTTAAACTGTTTGAGCGCCTAATCTTTAACAGGTCTAATCTTTTACATGTTGGCCTCAGTTGCTGAACCAGCCATCACACCCCAACAAGCAGGATTCTGACCCGGAAAATCCACAACAAGCCAGCTCCTGAATCTCACTCAGCACATCGAAGATGGGTTTCAGAAATGACTGGTAACGGGAACCGCCTTTATTGATCAACTCAAAGTGGGTGAGCCACAGCACACACCTATAGATGTACTGTCTTAGCCGTGTGTTATTCCTCTGCGGAGTATGCTTCTTCTGTTTGGGAGAGATCAACGCATGCCAAAAACATAGACTCAGCATTGAACAACACCTGCTGCTTGATCACTGGCTGCCTTACGTCTACCAACCTGAACAACCTGCATCTCCTCACAGGCATTGCCCCTCCAGATGTGAGACGGGAAGTTGCCAGCCGAGTGGAGATCACAAAGGCTATCTCCTTTATAGACGTGAACTAACGGTCCACTGACTGAAGTCAAGGAGAAGCTTCCTCAGCCATGTCGAACTTCTAACAAGATACCAGGAAGAGACCAGACTACAGCTGTGTACCAGACGGCTAGAGAATGGCCCCTTCCGACTGAGGAACTCTCTCCCGGCTCAGAGCACCCTGTCTCTAGTGGAAAACACTAAACCGCCTGAGTAGATGAGGCTACGTAACTGACCCAACAAACTGTGGAGAGGAGGACTATAATTGCAACGCTGTCTTGTCTGCTCTCTACTGCCCAACCGGTGCAGCTTGAAAGATCTTGCAGAGTACAACACTAATGCAAAGGACTGTGTAAAAAAGAGGGAAACTGTTGTATGACCACATGGTAGACAGGGTTTGTGCGATTCTCAAGTTGTATTCCAGACCACGTGATGTTTAGGGGTCGGTTAGTCTCTCGGTTCTTGAGATGAAATGAGCAGACTTAAGTTTTTGCAGGGGTTGCATGAAGGTTGTTACTCTCGTAGTGGAGGAGTAGCTCATCTAAGGCTGAGTTGAGGTTTGTTTCTACTGACTCAACGTACTCTTTTGGGATGTTACGCAAATATCGCCAACATGATCAACTGAAAACTGTTTAGCCGTATCACGACTTTTTAGCATGACATGACGTAAGAAGTGTATCCACGCCGAGATTAAAAAACGAACATCAGGTAATTTCCAAATGTGATCAGCAGTGTCAGGTGTCTGATCCCCTGCGCCTCAACACTCGCAACTGAAAGAAGAAGAAATTATAGCACTTCATTTATTTTCTTTGTTTGCATATTGCTTTTTCCACGCTAGCAGTAACCTAAGAGAAATCTATTCTTTATGGAAGTATTGCTTCATGCTAAGTGGAAACCGTTATTTCCTCTATCAGACTGCTCAATACACAAGTAGAGAGTATATACATATATATTTAATATATAAAAAAAGTTATATGTTCCCCTACGTTATTCACCGGAAAACGCTTTAAAAAACAAAAGTTACATTAAAAAATATGTTTCCATATTCCTTTTCACAATAAACTTATCCTTTTCATAAACATTTTTTTCTTCATTTTAGATTCTGTTAATCGATTTTACTATTTGGTCCGGATCAATACTTTAGGTTATTTTTGTCGTCATATAAAGAGAAAAATGTCGAAGTTTTTGCCCTCTAATAAAGTTGTACTGCCACCGCCACTCATAGCACCAACATACTTTATTTAGTAATATACCTAATTTTAGCAACACCGGCAGCAAATGATACGGGTGCGCATCACGGTAATAATCTTTCACGTTTCCTTACACGCATTACATATGTTTCATTGCCACGCCTTGAATATATTCCATAAACGTCTTATTGCGATTTAAATTTAAAACATTTGATAAGACGTTCGATCGCCTTACAGTAAAAAAAGTAATACTTTATTAACAAAACACAAACACACCGCATGTCCTGCACTACCACTCCGGTTCTGAACCTCTTATTATTTATACATTTAAGAAATAGAAAGAACAGATTAGAACGTTTTATTGCGATTTAAGTCCAAAAAGACGTTACAAACAAAGAAAAGTGGAACTTCTATTCAACAACACCGCGACAAACACTGACACATCTCAAACTCCAACGCTCCCTTTCAGCTGTCCAAAAGTTAACTGCCGGTCTACTTACAATCCGCCCGTCTGTAAAGTATTTTGGTCTCAACATATGCAAATTAATTTGACCTATAAAAAAATCTTCAACAATGAACACAGGTTCTTTTTTTTCAATGGAAAACGAGTGCCCGACACGCGAAACAGCCCACACGATTCGAAATTGATAAGCATTCGCTTTAGTCTCTATTCCTACAGTAAGCGCTATTTTATTTTTCAAACTACACACCCACAAAATTATTGAATATCATTTTACATAGTCCCGCGTCTAGGTCATCACATTGCAATCTCTCTCTCTCTCATTCTTCATTATAGACTCCCCCCCCCATGCCTCCTTGGGGGGCAGTATTCATTGTTTTTCAAGACTGAAACAAGGCCAATATAATGTGTATATAACACAGACAGATGAAATACCTGATCCTTGAATGCGTAAGTGCTAAGTCTATTTGCAAAAATTAAAAGAATTAATTAACCATTGCTGTAATATTTTCTATATTTCTGACACGTGAAAAAATATTTGACAGATGCCAATTACTTCAAAACTCACACTGCAATTTTCCCGAAAATGTAGCATTATCCTTTTTATCTTTTTCACATCTACAAATCGAAACCTAATCCCATGCTTAATAATCCGTGTTCAGGTTTCAATCTTTATGTTCTGAGAAAGTGAGAAAAAAACAACAAAATCGATCGACTTTTAAAATAGGTGATTGATCTTCACTTTTGTTTTATATTTATTTTTTTCAATAAAAGAAGTTCGTTTTACTATTGAGTAGACATTTTTAGAAAACAATTGACATCCAATTTACAAAATTATAATATATTTTCTCATTTAGATAGAGTGTTTGGGTGTTTCAGTTTCCGGTACTCATATACATGACGATGATGTTTCCGTGACTTCGTCTAACCCTAACCCTAACCATACACCCTAACTCTAACCCTAACACTAACCCTAACCCTAACCCTAATCCTAAACCCTAACTCTAACCATAAACCCTAACCGTAACCCTAACCCTAACTCTAACCATAAACCCTAACCGTAACCCTAACCCTAACTCAAACCCTAACCATAACCCTAACCATAAACCCTAACCCTAACCCAAACCATATACCTAACCCTAACCCTAATTCTAACCATAAACCCTAACCCTAACCTAACCCTAACCCTAATTCTAACTCTTCTACTTCTCCAGTCCCTAGATGGCATACCGACAAATCTCAACTAATCACTGTTTGTTTATTCGCGTTAAACGCATCTGCTATTTTCCTATTTCTGAAACAGTTTTCATTCGCAGTAAAAATTCCGATATCAACTCTCCAACTGACAATCATTTCTCCAACACCTCTTCTCTGTTTTCAGCCGCTCTCCTCAAGAGTATAATTCACTCAACTTAGCACCGTGGCTGAATCCCTCCATAGTTCTATCTCGCTAAATCGATAATTTCCAACACAGCATCTAATGCAGCAACGTGATTATAGTCATCCTTTTTCCTCAGCCATGCTACATCTTTTGGCTAAGATCAAAGTGTAGTATCTGTTCCGATGGATACTGCACGTCTGTCCTGTGCAGTTCTAGGAGGTCCACCCTCCCAGGCTTTTCCTCCCCTCTTTGGGGAGGAGTAAGTTTATTGCTTACTGTCTGAGGCGCCCCTACCGGGGAATGCCGACGGGGCTGCCCAGGCAATTTTTAAATGGCCAGAGTACTCACCTCTCGAGCGCTGGCTTTTAACACCACTTGCTCGACCCGATCTTGGGTCACATCTTACTTGTGGGAGTAAGATAAAACTGGCCTTGTGCCTAACTCCGCGAGGAGTAAATATACATCTTCCGCCACCACGCCACTGATCGCCACGACTACGTTTGTTGCAATACTGTTTAGCATCGCACGAGACTACTCTTGTTTTCGTTTCAAATATGTGCCAATCCCCGGTAACAGGATCCTCTTTTCTTACCTCAGCTAAGATATCCTGTATTACAACGACAGTCTTGTCATCGGCATTCCTTTCTCAGTCAGCCACACTTGGGGTTCTTTTCACGTAGCTGCACGTCGGTCGCCGCTATCCAGCAACTGGATAATTCCCTAGCAATTTACCGCAGACCAAGAACAATTGTCGTCCACTCATTTCTTATGCCATCTGCGGAACCGTGGCCCCTTTTTAACACCAGTCCACCCATTTTCCTTTCTTTAGCTAATGGCGCAGCGATGTTCGTCCCTCTAGAGGGTTCGACGGTTTTGCTGTCAGTCCAAATACCGTAAGATGATTCGCCAATATCTTTTTCATATCTATCATTATGTCATCAATGTATGAATCACTGGCCTTTTCCCTTTTACTTCCTTTTATCAACACGGATTTAGGACAGATGTCGTAATGTTTTGATGCAACATTAAGTCCAAATCCTAACCGCGTCAGACAGTAAGTTATTTCTTTGTGGCAGACCAGCTGGTACTGCCATAGTTCCGTTGCTACATGTAGCTGCGTTTATGTAGAGTTAAGATTCACAATCGAAGTTCTTTCCGTCAACTGCTTCCACTTTCTCATCTTTTTTGTTACACACGGAGAGTAGAATGTGAACTTTCAGTTTACTTTCGGGAACCTCGTAACTCTCGCTTCCCTTATTTTGTCCTTTAATCCTCACATTCCATGAGCGATGTTTCTGGCAAAGGGAGAATAATTGCTGTTTACTGCTTTAGAATCTATCCATCAAACACGTATCGTTGGCTTGTTTTTCAACTTGAAGTAGTCATTTTTTTAGCTCCTTACACAAAGTGGCTTCATGCCTTGTCTTGTACGATTAAAAAAAGGGTTGTTCCCCGTCTGACATGCTATAAAACGGGAGAACTTCCGAATGTATAACACTGGCCTCACATTTCCTTTTGTGGCCTGAAACATTGCCATCAAAAGTATCACGCATTTTCAACCAACTTTTCAATTTTTCACACCTCCTCCTCAAACTCTAAGTCCCCCAACTCCTCTTTCAGGGAATACCTGTAATGCTTCACAGTGTTCTGTAACACTGGGGCTCTGCACTCGGTTTTCATTTAACTGCCCATTTTTTATCCATCGACACACAAACCCTACCCTAACCCTAACGCTAACCCTAACCCTAACCCTAACCTTAACACTAACCTGAATCGTAACATTAACCCTAACCCTTAACCTTAACATGAACCCTAACCCTTACCCTAACCCTAACCCTACCCTAACCTTTACCTTAACGCAAACGCTAACCCTAACCATAACCCTTAACCTTAACATTAACCCTAACCCTAACCCTAACCCTACCCTAACCCTTACCCTAACGCTAACGCAAACCCTAATCCTAACCCTAACCCTACCCTAACCCTTACCCTAACGCTAACGCTAACGCTTACCCTAACCCTAACCCTAACCCTACCCAAACCTTACCCTAACGCTAACGCTAACACTAACCCTAACCCTTAACCCTAACATTAACCCTAACCCTAACCCTAACCCTACCCTAACCCTTACCCTAACGCTAACCCTAACCCTAACCCTTAACCTTAACATTCACCCTAACCCTAACCCTAACCCTACCCTAACCTAACACTTACCCTAACGCAAACGCTAACGCAAAACCTAACCCTAACACTCAACCTTAACATTAACCCTAACCCTTAACCTTAACCTTAACATTAACCCTAACCCTAACTCTACCCTAACCCTAACCCTAACCCTAACCC
Organism: Sepiola atlantica; assembly: GCA_963556195.1. Taxonomy (NCBI): domain Eukaryota; kingdom Metazoa; phylum Mollusca; class Cephalopoda; order Sepiida; family Sepiolidae; genus Sepiola; species Sepiola atlantica. The sequence continues at coordinate 62,905,423 of OY744550.1, forward strand.
TACCCTAAACCTAAACTTAACCCTGACTCTACCCTAACCATAACCCTAACACAAAACCCTAACCCTAACTCTACCCTTAACCTAACCCTAACCCTAACCGTAACCCTAACCCTAACCCTACCCGAACCCTAACCCTAACCCTAACCTTAATCATAACCTTAACCTTAACCCTTACCCTAACCCTTACCCTACCCCCAACCCTTAACATAAACCCTAACCCTAACCCTAACCCTAACCCTAACCCTAACCCTAACCCTAACTCTACCCTAACCCGAACCCTAACCCTAACCCTACCCTAAACCTAAACTTAACCCTGACTCTACCCTAACCATAACCCTAACCCTAACCCTAACCCTAACTCTACCCTTAACCTAACCCTAACCCTAACCTTAACCCTAACCCTAACCCTACCTGAACCCTAACCCTAACCCTAACCATAACTACAACCTTAACCTTAACCCTTACCCTAACCCTAACCCTACCCCCAACCCTTAACATAAACCCTAACCCTAACCCTACCCTAACCCTAACCCTAACCCTAACCCTAACACTAACGCTAACTTTACCCTAACCCTAACCCTAACCCTACCCTAACCCTAACCCTAACCCTAACCCTAACCCTACGCTAACCCTAACCTTAACCCAAACCTTAACTTAAGCCTAACCCTAACCCTAACCCTAACATTAACCCTAACCCTACCCTAACCCTTACCCTAACTCTAACGCTAACCCTACCCAAACCTTACCCTAACGCTAACGCTAACACTAACCCTAACCCTTAACCCTAACATTAACCCTAACCCTAACCCTAACCCTACCCTAACCCTTACCCTAACGCTAACCCTAACCCTTAACCTTAACATTAACCCTAACCCTAACCCTAACCCTACCCTAACCCTTACCCTAACGCTAACGCAAACCCTAATCCTAACCCTAACCCTAACCCTACCCGAACCCTAACCCTAACCCTAACCCTAACCTTAACCATAACCTTAACCTTAACCCTTACCCTAACCCTAACCCTACCCCCAACCCTTAACATAAACGCTAACCCTAACCCTAACCCTAACCCTAACTCTACCCTAACCCTAACCCTAACCCTACCCTAAACCTAAACTTAACCCTGACTCTACCCTAACCATAACCCTAACCCTAACCCTAACCCTAACCCTAACCCTAACTCTACCCTTAACCTAACCCTAACCCTAACCTTAACCCTAACCCTAACCCTACCTGAACCCTAACCCTAACCCTAACCATAACCATAACCTTAACCTTAACCCTTACCCTAACCCTAACCCTACCCCCAACCCTTAACATAAACCCTAACCCTAACCCTACCCTAACCCTAACCCTAACTCTAACTTTAACCCTGACGCTAACTTTACCCTAACCCTAACCCTACCCTAACCCTAACACTAACCCTACCCTAACGCTAACCCTAACCTTAACCCAAACTTTAACTTAAGCCTAACCATAACCCTAACCCTAACCCCAACCCTTAACATTAACCCTAACCCTAACCGTACCCTAACCCTTACCCTAACCGTGACGCTAACTTTACCCTAACCCTAACCTACCCCTAACCCTAAGTCTAACCCTAACCCTAACATAACCCTAACTCTAACCCTAACCCAACCCTACCCTAACCCTAACCCTAACCCTACCCTAACCCTAACCCTAACCATAACCCTAACACCACCCTAACCCTAACCTTAAACCTAACCCTAACCCTAACATTAACCCTAACTCTAACTCTACCCTAACCCTAACCCTAACCCTTACCCTAACCCTTACCCTACCCTAACCCTAACCCTAACCCTAACCCTAACCCCAACCCTAACCCTACCCTAACGCTTACCCTAACCCCAACCCTTACTCTACCCTAACCCTAACCCCAACCCCAACCCTACCCTAACCCTTACCCTAACCCCAACCCTAACTCTACCCTAACCATAACCCTAACCTTAACATTAACCCTAACCCTAACCCTAACCCTAACCCTAACCCAAACCCTACCCTAACACTAACCCTAACCCTAACGCTAACTCTAATGCTAAACCTAACCCTAACCCTACCCTAACCCTAACCCTAACCCTAACGCTAACTCTAATGCTAAACCTAACCCTACCCTAACCCTAACCCTAACCCTAACCCTAACATTAACCCTAACCCTAACCCTACCCTAACCATAACCTTAACCTTAACCCTAACCTACCCTAACCCTAACCCAAACCCTAACATTGACCCTAACCCTAACCCTACCCTAACCCTAACCTTAACCCTAACCCTAACCCTAACCCTAACCTAAACCTAAACTTAACCCTGACTCTACCCTAACAATAACCCTAACCCTAACCCTAACTCTACCCTAACCCTAACCCTAACCCTAACATTAACCCTAACCCTACCCTAACCCTAACCCTTACCCTAACCCTAGCCCTACCCTAACCCTTACCCTAACCCTAACGCTAACTCTAACCCTAACCCGTCTTTGTCCTCAGATCTGCAGCAGATTTGCGCATGACCAACTAAGACAGTTTTCCTCTCCAAACTGGACCTCATCATTTTCTATAGGCGCACCTCCCAACCCATCGATTACATCCATTCCGACAATGACGTCGAACCCGCCAATGATGCGATCCACTACAATTGCTTCCACTTTTATCCCCACTTCACATACTTTTATTTACACTCGCCTGGTTCACTCACACTTTACAACGTTTCATTTCCATCAACTGCTTTCATGGTGTCACTCGCACCACACCAACTCGCAAGTTTGCATCAGATATCGACAGGTGTCATCACTATCATATAATCCACTGATACTTCTATCATTCGAAAGGGTCGATACTGCGCTTTGGTTCTGTTGTAGCTTCCGATGGATACTCACCCCATACTGGTATTGTCTTGGCCTTCGGGGCTTGACTTACGCCGGTCAATGGGTCTGTCCTGTGCAGTTCTAGGAGGTCCACCCTCCCAGGCTTTGCCTCCCCTCTTTGGGGAGGAGTAAGTTTATTGCTTACTGCCTGAGGCACCCCTACCGGGGAATGCCGACGGGGCTGCCCAGGCAATTTTTAATGGCCAGAGTGCTCACTTTCTCGGGCACTGGCTTTTCAAGCCCCACTTTCCCGACCCGACCTTGAGTCACATCTTACTTGTGGGAGTAAGATAAAACTGGCCTTGTGCCTAACCTCCTGGAGAGGAGGTAAATAAATACTGACGCAAAAGAGTGTTCTTTGCCTTTTGGCTAAGATCAAAGTGTAGTATCTGTTCCGATGGATACTGCACCCCATAGACTGGTATTGTCTTGGCCTTCGGGGCTTGATTTACGCCGGTCTATGGGTCTGTCCTGTGCAGTTCTAGGAGGCCATCTTTGGGGAGGAGTAAGTTTATTGCTTACTGCCTGAGGCGTCCCTACCGGGGAATGCCGACGGGGCCGCCCAGGCAATTTTTAAACCCCCACTTTCCCGACCCGACCTTGGGTCACATCTTACTTGTGGGACTAAGATAAAAACTGGCCTTGTGCCTAACTCCTGGAGAGGAGTAAATCAATACTGACGCAAAAGGCTCCCCTTTCTGGTTTCCCTGAGACCGAGAGTAATACCTCGCAACGTGCCCCATTTTTTTCGCAATTGTATCACATTACTCTGTGTCTAGGTGGCACCTTATAATCCTTAATTAAGTGATGTCCTTAAAAATTCAATTAAAAACATTTGATTTTCTTATGTGAATTCTAATCGAGAACACTTTCTGCATTGTTATAGTCTTCCTGTCTGCGAAGTAGCAACCGGAACTGAATTTCAGTACCTAAACTTTACAATAACCATCTTATCTTTTTTTAGATAAGTCCACAAGTAAAAGTCTGGTAGAGAGGGTAACTCCTACTGATAAGACGATCACCAAAGTGTCTCACACAGACATTCCAATGAGTCATTCGAAGTGCGGGGAGTTGTCCCATCCTGGTGAAACAACTGTTCGTCCCTCACGACAACTCTTTGCCCAAGGCTGCTTAACACTCACTATGTAGCATTAAGTATTGAACATGGCTGACATTGAACGGCGATAAAACAAAGATTCCATTTGACCCGTTTTTTCGATCAGAGTGTAGTATCTGTTCCGATGGATGCTACCGTCTGTACCCCGGTACCGTCTTGGTCTTCTAGCCTTGATTCCGCCGGTCTGACAGTATTGTCCTGTGCAGTTCTATGGGGGGGGGTCCACCCTCCCAGGCTTTACCTTCTCTTTGAGAAGGGGTTAGTTAATTGCCAATCGCCTGAGGCGCCCCTACCGGAGAATGCCGACGGGGCTGCTCAGGCATTTTTTGTAATCCAGAGCGCGCTAATCCTAGTGTGCTGGCTAATCACAGCTGACTTTGTGTCTAGCCTCCTGGAGAGGAGGTAAATAAAAGATACTTTGACCTTGTGTCAAACCTCCTGGAGGTTAATAACTTGGCCATCTAATTCAGTCCTCTTTCTAGATATCCGGAAAGCCCAGCCAACCTTTTGACAGTATTAGTGTAAACATCCACTGATTCTCCGATCGACTTGTTTTAGATTAGCATATTCTTCAAATGCCTGTTCACTAAACGTTTTTATTAGTTTCAATTCCTCGTCTAACTTGTCTTCGGTGGTAGACGGAAAGTGAAGAGAAAGCGAACGATTGTGCTTAACAAGTAAAATTAAACTAGCAAGGTCTGGCACTGTTTGTATCATAACCGCCAATTTTACTTTCTTCATCCACAGAACCACATCACCATCTCCACTAAACGATGGTATTATTTATTTATTTGCTTTCTCTCACAGCTCCCGAATCTATGATCTCCTTTCACCCGCCGAAATAGCTTGTAATAAAAAGAGAACTCTTCAACAACATCGCAACAAACACCGAAAAATCGCAAACTCCAACGCTCTCTGCTACTGTCTGTCTCTGTCTTTGTCTCTGTCTTTGTCTCTGTCTCTGCCTGCCTGTGTTGTTACCCTCAATTAATGTCTTGATTCGGTCGTCATCTGCAGAGGGTGATCTGCCTGAGCGTTCTTCATCATTAAGGCGTAAAACTACAGCTTTAACATTTGAACGAACATAAATAACGTAAAACATTTTGAGGTGTCTTCAGCGCCCCCAATTCTCTCTCTCTCTCTCTCTCTCTCTCTCTCTCTCTCTCTCTCTCTCTCTATATATATATATATATATATATATATAAAGCAATTGAATTGAATTTTGATTTGGCTTTTGCTTCTCTAATTCCTTTCCATTCTTCTTCATATATATATATATATATATATATATATATATATATATATATATATATATATATATATATATATATATATATTAAGCGGCGTCGAGCCTGGCCAGTACTAAATGGGTGACCATTTAGGAATACCAGGTGCTGTATGTGCTCTCTGGTTATGTCGGCATTGTTTCCAGTCGTCCTGTATTACTACTTGCCATTGGAATCAAGCAATGTCGACTCAGGAGAGCGGTTGCTGGAGATTGTGCAACCCTTGCAATTACAAATTCACCCGCGGGCAGCCCCAGGCGGGGCACTCATACGTCGAAATCGACGGGAGAGTCCATCATATATATATATACAGGGTGGGCAAAAAAATAAGGGTCCTATTTTTAAAAATTCATAACTTTTTTATTTATTGATTTTTTTTTTATTAGAATAAGTAAAGGACCCCTTCCGAAGCAAGCATGAGCCGTATTAGCCCTAAGGAACGTACCCTCATTTAGAAAACATTATTTTTGCTTAAAAAACTCAAAACCGTGTAAAAAACAATACTTTAGTTTTTGTAAGTTTTAAGAAGTGTTTTTCGGCTAAAATTTGTTTTGTTTATTTCAAAAAATCTCGGAAGGGTCAGTCTACACACACATAAAGTTTGGTGAGTTTAACTTTTATTTTGTGGAAGTTATTCAAATTCAAGTCATTCAAATTTAAAGATAGGACCCTTATTTTGGCCCACCCTGTATATATATATATATATATATATATATATATATATATATATATATATATATATATATATATATATATGCAAACATTGTAAGAAATAACAGAATTACCTTTTTTATTTTTTCAATTTTTCTGATGGTATTTTTTTTTGCATTAAAATCAAAAAAATTAATAAATGTTCCATAGGTTTCACAGGTTTCACGAACGTTTTCGATTCTTTGTCGTGTCTAAAGCAAATGAACAAAAAAGCTGGAGAAAGAAGATACTTTTTAAAAAGACGGCGGAGAAACGCGCAGAGAACGTTTTCCACATTGTTCCAGGAAGTCGCTGGCGATTTAAATTCATCAACGCTAGATGGCATCACAGAACAAAATTGCATTACGTTAAGAATTTTAAAATGTTGCCACTGGTTTCATATGTGATGTTGTTAATTTTAGGTTGTTGTGTTTTTATGTAGATAGCTTCGAGTATTTTTAATTTTTTCTAATTGGTTTCGGAATGTATAATTTTAGTGTTATTAACTAGAATTTGTCTTAAATCAGAGGGAGGGCAGTTATGTTTTTGTATACACACATACACACACACACACACACACACACACACACACACACATATATATATATATATATATATATATATATATATATATATATATATATATATATATATATATATATATATATATATATATGTATAATATTAATAAAAAAACATATTGTCTCAGAAACGACGATCGTACACAAACTGTTGTTATGTTGAATTCTTGGAGCATAAACAAATGATAATGTAATAAAGTTTACACGAGAACTATTATATATACTATCAAAAAAATGCTCCCTCCGGTCGCATATTTTTGCTAGTTTTTCTATTTAATTGCTCCCTCTCTTTTTCTTTCTCTCTCTTTTTCTCTCTTTATCTTTCTCTTTCTTTCTTTCTTTCTTTCTTTCTTTCTCTCTCTATCTTTTTCTCCCTCTCTTTCTTGAAATAGAACCTTCTGTGCGTTCGAATAATCAGAGGGCGGGTTACTAAATGTTGGAATGGACACCGGCTGTAACATCATATTTCATTATAATCTAATTTGATTACGTATATATATATATATATATATATATATATATATATATATATATATATATATATATATATATATATATATATATATATATATATAAGAAAGGAAAGATGAGGGTAATCCGACGTAATGGGAAATTATAAAGGAAAAATCAAAAGATGTTGTTTTTTTATGTATTCATCAATGTTTCGTCTTTATTTGTAAGACTTCCTCAGGATGATAATTTAAAAAAAAAATGTCATACAAGTACATGAAAATATTGGGTTGACATGATGGGTTAACGAGAAGAAGTAGTAGCTACTACTGGGAGCGCAGGACCAAGGTCCGGGCTGAGAGAAGTCAGTGGCAGGGAGTGAAATGAATGTGGCAGTTTTATAAATAAAGACGAAACGTTTATGAATACATAAAAAAACATATTTTTGGTTTTTCCCTTTTCATTTCTCATTACGTCGGATTACCCTCATCCTTCCTTTCTCATATATATATATATATATATATATATATATATATATATATATATATATATATATATATATATATATATATATATATGTATATATATATCAAGTTCGGTCAGGATACCAAAATATTAGATACGCACAAAGTTCTAATTATTACTATGGAAGGGGTGCTGCGAAAGGTAAAGGGTAAATTTTAATATAAATCACTATGTTATCTTATGCTGGTCATATTTGAATTTTCTTGACATGAGGAAAACATTTCGGACTTTCGATTTAATAAGTTGGAATCGGATTTCAGTATGACTAAGGACTCAGATTCGAAGAGGAAGCAAGTTTTGAATTCAGGTTTATAAGATGTAGGTTAGTTCAGAATCGACCATTGAATATAATATCTGCTCTTCAAGTTCGAGATGTATTAAGAAAGTAAGGTAGGGTTATGGTTAGCCTTAGGGGTTAGGGTTAGGGTTAGGGTTAACTATATCTTACAGTTTTAAATGGATGTAAGTACATTAGAATTATATGCTTATTAATGTAGAAGTTGAACCTTTGTAGGTGAACTCATTTTTATCGGTATTGCTTTATTGTTTTAACCGTAACTATTACTGGTGTTAGTATTATTTTGGTGTTTTTTTTTAGATTATGACCAAAGCTAAAATCGACTTGGCGTCGGCACTTTTCGGATATTTACGTAAATCGCCGAATAGTAACAACGCCAAGTCGATTGACCTACCTGCGTCCCCAAAAATAAAAAAAATAGACTGGATTTAATAGGGTGTGTGTGCGGGAGGGGTGGGGGACAAACATTAACCAACATTTGAAACAGAAAAATAAAATGATACATTTAGTCAAATTGCATGAAAGAATTTTTTTAACGAAGAAATAAAAATGAACAGGAGATAAATTACATTTTTTCTTTTTTTTTTACTGAAAATCATTTTTTGTTTCATTAGGGTTAGGGTTAGGGTTAGGGTTAGGGTTAGGTATTAAATTTTGTTCTTTTGTCTGACCATTTTTTTACTTTTGCGATCAGTTTTTCTTCCTGACAAAAGTTAATCACTCCTTTGGGAGGCGTAACAGCCAGTGATAGCCCGTGAAATTTTTTTGCAGTGCTTTCGCGTTTCAATCAGTTGCAATCGCGTTTCAATCAGTTGAAATGTTGACATGTCGTCTGTTTATTTTCATGCACTTTGATTGGCTAACCGCTTCGGTACTTTCCGGAGGTTTCCGTAAACATCCGGAAAATACCGACGCCAAGTCGAGTTTAGCGTGGGTCCGAATCTAAGAAAGTACCATTATTTTTAGTGTTAGTTGATACTGTAAAGCGTGTTTGTGTACTTTAGCTTGCCACGCATGTTCGTGGCTGGAAACGATATTTACTTCGTAGCGTTCGACATTTAAAAAAAATTTTTTTTCCAATTATAAAAACCAGCTTGATTTTCTCATGTGTTAATAATTAAAACAAATGGTGAATATAAAATTATTTATTCCCCCCAAATATCCAACATATTTTTTTTTACTATAAAAAGAGAAACGTTATGAAATGCACGAATGAAATGTCTTGTTTTTTGTATTTAAATTTCTATTATTTATTGGAGAAAAATCTTTAACCGAAGTACTATGACGGACGATGAGTAATCGGTCGTTGCCATTTCATTTTCCAGTTGTAACAAATAAACGGTGGATCTAGCGAAGCTTATGTCATTGAGCCAGTTTGATAGAATAGGTAATCGATTAAACCGATGGGAATTTCATTATTTTTATGTAAAGACCACAGACAGAAAATGTATGTAAATGACTGGCTAGTCAGAATTAAATATCGATTTGTCATTGCTGTTGATGTCAAACGTCGAATATCCGACCGACTTAATTTTATACATACAATCAGATACAACGCAGCCGAGATACACAGAAGCCAACCATAAACAGCTACTAGAGTCGAGTTTTACCCTTCTTTTAGCTGTTTAGTAGGATACATACCAACCCTGGATTGAAATCAGAGTCGCGAAGAGACTAAAAAACCGTATTCTTTCTTACCCCAATCATATAAGTCGAGCATCCGTTCTCGTTAATCAGTCCGACAAAGACTGTGCCATTTTGACGGCTGTGGCATTTTTTCTGTCAGGCTGTGGTATTTTTTCTGTTAAACACTAGGAGGTCCATCCGCACAGGCTGAAACTAGTAAAATGTTAAAGTTAAATGAATTTTTAAAAAATCATTATTCATTATTGATTTATACATTGAGAAAATCTTATAAAAATTGCTAATTCCCTGATTTTAAGTAACTGACACCCACAAAAATCTTTCAATAACTTAGTTCATCCCAAGCAAGGCAAGTTGCCACTGTAGATGTAAGGAGCTACTGAGAATTTAACTAAAAGTTTAGGGGGTCATCCTAAATTGGGAGCTGTGCAGCGAGATGCTTGTTCACATTAGTTTTAAATTTCTGCATGTCGGTACAGTCGGGGAAACAGGGAGCAAGGATGGAGTTCCAAAGGTCGGCAGCTTGAGGAAAGAAGCCTTAGATTAGAAGGCTTTCCGGCATGTGGAGACCTCCACAATGAATGGATGGGATTTAGCTAATTTTCGGGTTGGTCGAGTGTATTTACGGCGACAGGGTATCAGAGCAGCAAGTTCATCGGAGCACATTCCATTGAATACTTGTAAAACAAGCACACGCATACAATATCGTGGCGATGGGACAGGGGCTGGAGCTTGGTGGATAGTTTAGGACCTATTAGATTAGAGACTCTTTTTTGGACCTTATCTAAGAGAGAGAGACTAGTGGATGGTGCATCAGCCCAGATATGACAACAATACTCCATGCATAGGCGGATGGTGGATTTGTAGAGATATAGGATACTGTTGGTTGTGAGAAGTTTTCTAGCACGGTAGATGGAGCCAACTTTCTTTGCAGCAGTCTTGTCAATGTCTGCTATGTATGTGTTCCAATTCATGTTACCTGTGAATAAATCTGTGTGAGAAGGTTAATACGAACGTATGGATGGTGGCTTTTAAATATGTTTAGCTACATTTAAATAATAAAATAAATATGTGGCTTCTACTTTGCGGATTTTCAACTATCGTATGTGGGGTCTACTTTAGCCGCGATCGTAGTACTGTATATGAACAGAGTTTCAATATGACATGAATAAACAGGTAGATGAATATACTAACTGACTGACATAGATCGAGATATGTAACGAGCAAAAAAGAAAGCGGGTAAGAAAGACAGGAAGGGCCGGAGGGTTAGGGTTAGGGTTAGGGTTTAGTGTTAGGGTTAGGGTTGGGTTAGAGATAGGGGGCAAAAAGAAAAATGCATCCAAAATATTTGGCCAGAAAATAACAAAAGACGAAAAAAAAAAACCATTATATAAATTCCTGACTTTTATTTTAAAACGGAAAATCGCTACAAAGAAATCGTGACCTTTAACTCACATTCCAGCGATGTGATGTATCTCGACAAATGGATGGGATATAGGAATTACAATTGACACTTCACCGACCTAACTTCCCCTTTCCTGAACGTTACCCTTCCCACCTTCCACTCCTCGCCGCACCGCCCGGTCCAGAGACACTGCTAGGGTTTGGCGCACGGTGTTAATTGCACTTCGAGCGTCACGCATATTTCACATTTCTTATCCCCTTTCTTTCTTTTTGTATTCTTTCTTTCCTTATTTTTTTAATTCTTTCTGTCTGTCTTTCTTTCTTTCTTTCTTTCTTTCTTTCTTTCTGTCTTTTCTTTCTTTCTTTTCTTTCTTTCTTTCTTTCTTTCTTCCAAATACTGCGCGAAAAAATGATAGTCATCTCATTCATGAATGAACAGAGGAGAGAAAAACAAGATGTGTTTTCCATTTGTTTCAATTGTTTCCTCGGATTTTCTCGCCGATACAAAAAAAAAAAAAGATTAAAAAAAAAAATTAAAAGAGAAAATAAAAAAATAAAAAAAAAGATAAAAAAAAAGATTAAAAAAAGATTAAAAAAGAACAAACACAAACAGCATACAATCGTTTGTTTTGCGTTTCGTAAATTAATGTTTTATCCAAAACATTCTCATCCTCTTGCATTTTCTTTTCGCTCAGGCGTAAATTCTTCCTATCATACAGAATTTAACTCTGCTTCACTAACCCCAGGTTTCAATGGGCGGCCCATGTAAGTAGTTGCTTTCATAGCTATTAGAAAGTTTGAAGGAGAGGTTGGGCGATGCAGTTGGATACCGGAATTGGGAAGTGGGTAGGTTTTGTAAACATGAAACGCATGTGACGAGAATGATTTTTACAAACTTCTCCACATTGATATATACAAATATCAAACAATTTTTCGTGTAGTTATTCCTTGAAGCTAACCGACAACAACAACAACAACAACAATAAGAAGAACAAGAACAACAACAATATTAATTAATGATAATAATAATAATAATAATAATAATAATAATAATAATAATAATAATGATAATAATAATAATTATAATAATAATAATAGTAATAATAATGATAATAATAATAATAATAATAATAATAATAATAATAATAATAATAATAATGATAATAATAATAATAATAATAATAATAATAATAATAATAATAATAATAATGATAATAATAATAATTATAATAATAATAATAGTAATAATAATGATAATAATAATAATAATAATAATAATAATGATAATAATAATGATAATAATAATAATAATAATAATAATAATAATAATAATAATAATAATAATAATAATAATAATAATAATAATAATAATAATAATAATAATAATAATCAAGACCATCGTCTGAACCAAACAGAAACTGCAAGGAATCTCATAAACTGCCCCCCCTTCCCCCCAAAAAAAAGTGATGGCACCAGCCTCGGCTGACACCACCCAAAATAGTCGTGAAGAGTCAAGGAGGATGGGAAGACAGAGGAGGGAGATCATTAACCAAATCTCTACTGGAAGAGTGGGAGAGTGCTGGGACCTTGGGGAGACTTATTGTCACCCAAATCCTAGAGGAGACCAATGGTCGCTGTCAGTGAGAAATCAATGGTAGGCGACTGTTGCGATATCGCAATATCATTTGCGATGGGTATCGAAAAGAGGTGGAGAGTACTGGAAATCTGGGGAGGCTTGTTGTCACACAGACTTCAGGAAACACCATCGGTTGTTGTTGGTGAGAAATCACTGACGATTACCTGTGTGAGAACTCCCAGTGAGTACAAATAATAATAATATGGGAAAAGCCTAAAAAACACAGCAAAAATGCCAAATGGCTGTAAAACATGGAAGATCAACTACAGGGAATTGAAGAAGGAACAGAAACAGAAATTAATGAAGAAATGATTGAGAAAACCCTAAGGAAAATTGCAAACTGGAAAGCACTAGGCCACGATGGAAGACATGCGTACTGGTTTTTAAGATTCACGACCCTACATGAAAGGCTAACGCAGAAATCCACAAAACAGACGTACCAGAGTGGATGACAAAAGGAAGGACAACGCTAATGCAAAAAGACGCCTAAAAAAGGAACGATCCCAAGCAACTACAGACCAATAATCTGTTTACCAACAATGCGGAAAATCTTATCAACACAACTGAGATAACAAATCTACGACTCATTAAATAATCGTGGACGGCTCCATGAGGAACACACAGGATGTCAGAAAGGGGAAAAAGATAAGCGCTATACACAGATCAAAAGATCCTGAGGGAGGTAAGAAGCAGAAAAAAGAACATATCCATGGTATGGATTGACTACTAGAAAGCCTACGACAAAATCCCTCAAACATGGATAATTGAATGTTTGAAAATATACAAGATACCCGACATGATTATTAATCTAATTGTGTGGACAAAGAGACGAAACAGTAAATCACATAATAAGTGAATGCAGAAAACTAGCCAAAAAAAGAATAGAAGAACAGATACGACTGCGTGGGGAAAGCAGTACACTGGGAACTATGCAAACAATTGCATTTTGAAAACACAGACCAAAGGTACAAACATATACCAGAGAAAGTTTGCTGGATACATTTATTAGGTGATTTATCGTTTCGTCACTTTGTCCACAGAGTCTGCATTTACTGTTTTCCTGGGTTTGATCTATGTGAGCTTTAATGTAGTTTGTTTTAATCGCATTGTTCTGTGCAGCTGTCAGTAGCAATTCCCTTTCAAGTGTCATTTACTTAGCCATTGTTCAGATGTTTTCGTGTGTCTGTTCTCGTATCATTCTTATGTCTTTTTCCAAATCTTTTTCTTTCGTGTCTTCCACATAGTCTTCTATACTCACCCTTTCTTTTCCCCCTTCTTTCATTTTCATGTAGAGTCGGTCAGTACCATGAATGATTTCTCCTCTTCTGACTATAGAACAGATACTCTACTTGGAATCATTTATTCGAAATTATCATATTCTGTTTAACGTTTGTTTTACATGCTAAGCGGCTTTTAGAAATTGAATTGACTGTGACATGAAGGTGCAAACCGATACAAGTAATGAGACCAGATGTCATAACAATCAACAAAGATTTAAAAATCATGCTACGTTGTAGATTTTGCCGTTTCAGCAGACAACAGAGTCAAGATCAACGAGACAGAAACACGAAGCAAATACACAGAACTTTGCCAGAGAATTGAAAGGGATATAGAGAATGAAGAAAGTCAATAGAATACCAATAATCGTAGGAGCACTAGGGACAGCTAAACAAAAAAAAAAAAAACTGGATCAAAGGGATCACTGAGACCATACAAAGAACGGCAACGATGTAAACAACTGCAATCTTAAGGAAAATCCTTGAATGTAGAAACCAACTCGCATAAGCTACAACGGTAATCAGTCACATGGATGTTACAATAGGAAGAACACCAAACCACAGGAAGAACACCGTCACTTCAAACCAAGAATCAGGAATAAGTGATGGCACCAGCCTCGGTCGATACCTCACAAAATAGTCGTGAAGGGCCACGGAGGATGGGAAGACTGAAGAGGGAGAGCACTAAGCAGACCTCCACTGGAAGAGTGTGAAGAGTACTGGGATCTTGGGGAGGTTGATTGCCACCTAAATCCTGGTGAAGGCCAATGGTCGTTGCTAGCAGGAAATCAATGGTAAGCGGCTGTTGTGATAACGCAAAGTCATTTGCAAAGCTTATCGAAAGATGTGGAGAGTACTGGAAACCTGGGTAGACTTGTTGTCAGTTGGACTCCAGGAAACACCATCGGTTATTAGTAGTGAGTAATTTCTGATGAGGCTTTGTTAGAACTCCTTGTGAGTACAAATAATAATAATAAAAATAAAAGAAACCCCTCTAGTGCGGAAACCAATGTTGCGAGTGTGTTCGGATATGATCACTGTAACTACCTCTCCCATTAAAAAGTATAAAAGCGTGAAAGGGAGTGAGGCAACTCATAGATCAGTTACAATTTTAAAAAGAGGCTATCCATCCCTCTGCCACCTCGTCGGAAATCGGAAATGTTAAAATAAAGTAAACCGTTTCAAAAGAAAACGAATCAAACTATAATAGAGATATGGTGTCTGTCTATCTGTTTCTCTGCTTGGGGATATAATTGAAAACAAAACTATGCGCAGCTTTCTCAGGTAAAATTTTACGAGAAATTCCATGGTGGCATATGAATATTAAAGCAGCGATGTTTTATATACTAATTAGGCACCGCTTATCAAGGCTAAATGCCACTCAAGGATAAGGGTTAATGGGATGGATAGATTGAT
>OY744550.1:62925627-62940627 GCA_963556195.1 Sepiola atlantica
TATTAAAAAAAACAAACAAACTTTTATTCGCTATAAACAAGGCATTTTGCGATTGAAGCATAAGGTGTTACTGTGATAAGGACCATATTTATAGTGGGCAAACTGGGTGGGGAGTTAGGGTTAGGGTTAGGGTTAGGGTTAGGGTTAGGGTTAAGGTTAGGGTTAGGGTTAGGGGTAGAGTTAGGGTTAGGGTTAGGGTTAGGGTTAAGGTTAGGGTTAGGGTTAGGGGTAGAGTTAGGGTTAGGGTTAGGGTTAGGGTTAGGGTTAGGGTTAGAGTTAGGGTTAGGGTTATGGTTGGGTTAGGGTTAGGGCTAGGGTTAGGGTTAGGGTTAGGGTTAGAGTTAGGGTTAGGGTTTGGGTTAGCATCAACGAATCTAGTGAAGCCGCATTTTTTTTATTAAAAAAAACAAACAAACTTTTATTCGCTATAAACAAGGCATTTTGCGATTGAAGCATAAGGTGTTACTGTGATAAGGACCATATTTATAGTGGGCAAACTGGGTGGGGAGTTGAGTAGCAAGATGTTTGTCTACTTTACATTTACATTTCTGAATGTTGTCACGGTCAGGGAAACGGGGAACAGGGAGGGAATTCCAAAGGCAAGCAGTTTGAGGACAGAAAGTATCAGAGTCGAAAATCTTACGGTGTCTAGTGACCTCTACAATGAAGTTGATTTTTACTGTTCGTCAGGTTGGTTGGAGGTATTCTCGAGGATTGACCATCGGGCATGTAATGCGATAAAAAACAACAAAATAAACAGGTTTCATCACATAATACAATGGTGTGGACGCCCCCAGATACGTGATCAAACTAGAATTGACGAACAGGTTACCTGCATATCAAGTGTCCGTTCGCATGACCTGCAGACGTGGCTTGATAATAAATGTCACCATCCCCACATGAGGCGATGTCAGTCTTTCAGCAGAATATGTACAAGGTCCGCTTTCTACTGGATTTTCATGGGCTGAATCGCATACAGTGGCCATTCTTATGTCTAGCCGCAAACGAACTCAACCGTTTTGGGGCTTGATTTCTTGATTTTGATTAAGGTTTATTTGCAAGTGTATGCTCACCGATTCCTGCAGCCGTACAAAACGAGAGAAAAAGGTACTGATCGAGGCATCTTTTTCCATAGGAATAAAGTGTACTATACTTCATAGGAGTGAAGTGTAGTATCTGTTCCGATACTACACTTCATCATTTCTGTCCTCGGTCAGTGAAGTAGAGATCCTTCGGCACTGAGGCAATTTAATTTTGTGTCTCAATCCAGAGTTCCCCCTTTTTGGGGGAGCATGATTTTTTCTACATTAAGAACTGCTATTGTGTCTGAATCTGCCCTCGTGGAGAGGGACAAGTAAATAAGGACGCGTATGGACTTTGGGTTCAGTGTGACATCATCATGCACGTCATTGTGACTGCTGGGTTATTGTTAGGGTTAGGGTCATCAGTGTGACACGCCATTGTGACTGCTGGGGTTAGGGTTAGGGTTAGGGTTAGGGTTAGGGTTAGGGTTAGGGTTAGAGTTAGGGTTAGGGTTAGGGTTAGGGTTAGGGTTAGGGTTAGGGTTAGAGTTAGGGTTAGGGTTAGGGTTAGGGTTAGGGTTAGAGTTAGGGTTAGGGTTAGGGTTAGGGTTAGAGTTAAGGTTAGGGTTAGTGTTAGGGTTAGGGTTAGGGTTAGGGTTAGGGTTAGGGTTAAGGTTAGGGTTAGAGTTAGGGTTAGGGTTAGGGTTAGGGTTAGAGTTAAGGTTAGGGTTAGGGTTAGGGTTAGGGTTAGGGTTAGGGTTAGAGTTAAGGTTAGGGTTAGAGTTAGGGTTAGGGTTAGGGTTAGGGTTAGAGTTAAGGTTAGGGTTAGGGTTAGGGTTAGGGTTAGGGTTAGAGTTAGGGTTAGGGTTAGGGTTAGGGTTAAGGTTAGGGTTAGGGTTAGGGGTAGAGTTAGGGTTAGGGTTAGGGTTAGGGTTAGGGTTAGGGTTAGGGTTAGGGTTAGAGTTAGGGTTAGGGTTATGGTTGGGTTAGGGTTAGGGCTAGGGTTAGGGTTAGGGTTAGGGTTAGAGTTAGGGTTAGGGTTTGGGTTAGCATCAACGAATCTAGTGAAGCCGCATTTTTTTTATTAAAAAAAACAAACAAACTTTTATTCGCTATAAACAAGGCATTTTGCGATTGAAGCATAAGGTGTTACTGTGATAAGGACCATATTTATAGTGGGCAAACTGGGTGGGGAGTTAGGGTTAGGGTTAGGGTTAGGGTTAGGGTTAGGGTTAAGGTTAGGGTTAGGGTTAGGGGTAGAGTTAGGGTTAGGGTTAGGGTTAGGGTTAAGGTTAGGGTTAGGGTTAGGGGTAGAGTTAGGGTTAGGGTTAGGGTTAGGGTTAGGGTTAGAGTTAGGGTTAGGGTTATGGTTGGGTTAGGGTTAGGGCTAGGGTTAGGGTTAGGGTTAGGGTTAGAGTTAGGGTTAGGGTTTGGGTTAGCATCAACGAATCTAGTGAAGCCGCATTTTTTTTATTAAAAAAAACAAACAAACTTTTATTCGCTATAAACAAGGCATTTTGCGATTGAAGCATAAGGTGTTACTGTGATAAGGACCATATTTATAGTGGGCAAACTGGGTGGGGAGTTGAGTAGCAAGATGTTTGTCTACTTTACATTTACATTTCTGAATGTTGTCACGGTCAGGGAAACGGGGAACAGGGAGGGAATTCCAAAGGCAAGCAGTTTGAGGACAGAAAGTATCAGAGTCGAAAATCTTACGGTGTCTAGTGACCTCTACAATGAAGTTGATTTTTACTGTTCGTCAGGTTGGTTGGAGGTATTCTCGAGGATTGACCATCGGGCATGTAATGCGATAAAAAACAACAAAATAAACAGGTTTCATCACATAATACAATGGTGTGGACGCCCCCAGATACGTGATCAAACTAGAATTGACGAACAGGTTACCTGCATATCAAGTGTCCGTTCGCATGACCTGCAGACGTGGCTTGATAATAAATGTCACCATCCCCACATGAGGCGATGTCAGTCTTTCAGCAGAATATGTACAAGGTCCGCTTTCTACTGGATTTTCATGGGCTGAATCGCATACAGTGGCCATTCTTATGTCTAGCCGCAAACGAACTCAACCGTTTTGGGGCTTGATTTCTTGATTTTGATTAAGGTTTATTTGCAAGTGTATGCTCACCGATTCCTGCAGCCGTACAAAACGAGAGAAAAAGGTACTGATCGAGGCATCTTTTTCCATAGGAATAAAGTGTACTATACTTCATAGGAGTGAAGTGTAGTATCTGTTCCGATACTACACTTCATCATTTCTGTCCTCGGTCAGTGAAGTAGAGATCCTTCGGCACTGAGGCAATTTAATTTTGTGTCTCAATCCAGAGTTCCCCCTTTTTGGGGGAGCATGATTTTTTCTACATTAAGAACTGCTATTGTGTCTGAATCTGCCCTCGTGGAGAGGGACAAGTAAATAAGGACGCGTATGGACTTTGGGTTCAGTGTGACATCATCATGCACGTCATTGTGACTGCTGGGTTATTGTTAGGGTTAGGGTCATCAGTGTGACACGCCATTGTGACTGCTGGGGTTAGGGTTAGGGTTAGGGTTAGGGTTAGAGTTAGGGTTAGGGTTAGGGTTAGGGTTAGGGTTAGGGTTAGGGTTAGGGTTAGAGTTAGGGTTAGGGTTAGGGTTAGGGTTAGGGTTAGGGTTAGGGTTAGAGTTAGGGTTAGGGTTAGGGTTAGGGTTAGAGTTAAGGTTAGGGTTAGTGTTAGGGTTAGGGTTAGGGTTAGGGTTAGGGTTAGGGTTAAGGTTAGGGTTAGAGTTAGGGTTAGGGTTAGGGTTAGGGTTAGAGTTAAGGTTAGGGTTAGGGTTAGGGTTAGGGTTAGGGTTAGGGTTAGAGTTAAGGTTAGGGTTAGAGTTAGGGTTAGGGTTAGGGTTAGGGTTAGGGTTAGAGTTAAGGTTAGGGTTAGGGTTAGGGTTAGGGTTAGGGTTAGAGTTAGGGTTAGGGTTAGGGTTAGGGTTAGGGTTAGGGTTAAGGTTAGGGTTAGGGTTAGGGGTAGAGTTAGGGTTAGGGTTAGAGTTAGGGTTAGGGTTAGGGTTAGGGTTAGGGTTAGAGTTAGGGTTAGGGTTATGGTTGGGTTAGGGTTAGGGCTAGGGTTAGGGTTAGGGTTAGGGTTAGAGTTAGGGTTAGGGTTAGGGTTTGGGTTAGCATCAACGAATCTAGTGAAGCCGCATTTTTTTTATTAAAAAAAACAAACAAACTTTTATTCGCTATAAACAAGGCATTTTGCGATTGAAGCATAAGGTGTTACTGTGATAAGGACCATATTTATAGTGGGCAAACTGGGTGGGGAGTTAGGGTTAGGGTTAGGGTTAGGGTTAGGGTTAGGGTTAAGGTTAGGGTTAGGGTTAGGGGTAGAGTTAGGGTTAGGGTTAGGGTTAGGGTTAAGGTTAGGGTTAGGGTTAGGGGTAGAGTTAGGGTTAGGGTTAGGGTTAGGGTTAGGGTTAGGGTTAGAGTTAGGGTTAGGGTTATGGTTGGGTTAGGGTTAGGGCTAGGGTTAGGGTTAGGGTTAGGGTTAGAGTTAGGGTTAGGGTTTGGGTTAGCATCAACGAATCTAGTGAAGCCGCATTTTTTTTATTAAAAAAAACAAACAAACTTTTATTCGCTATAAACAAGGCATTTTGCGATTGAAGCATAAGGTGTTACTGTGATAAGGACCATATTTATAGTGGGCAAACTGGGTGGGGAGTTGAGTAGCAAGATGTTTGTCTACTTTACATTTACATTTCTGAATGTTGTCACGGTCAGGGAAACGGGGAACAGGGAGGGAATTCCAAAGGCAAGCAGTTTGAGGACAGAAAGTATCAGAGTCGAAAATCTTACGGTGTCTAGTGACCTCTACAATGAAGTTGATTTTTACTGTTCGTCAGGTTGGTTGGAGGTATTCTCGAGGATTGACCATCGGGCATGTAATGCGATAAAAAACAACAAAATAAACAGGTTTCATCACATAATACAATGGTGTGGACGCCCCCAGATACGTGATCAAACTAGAATTGACGAACAGGTTACCTGCATATCAAGTGTCCGTTCGCATGACCTGCAGACGTGGCTTGATAATAAATGTCACCATCCCCACATGAGGCGATGTCAGTCTTTCAGCAGAATATGTACAAGGTCCGCTTTCTACTGGATTTTCATGGGCTGAATCGCATACAGTGGCCATTCTTATGTCTAGCCGCAAACGAACTCAACCGTTTTGGGGCTTGATTTCTTGATTTTGATTAAGGTTTATTTGCAAGTGTATGCTCACCGATTCCTGCAGCCATACAAAACGGTAATAATTGAGAGAAAAAGGTACTGATCGAGGCATCTTTTTCCATAGGAATAAAGTGTACTATACTTCATAGGAGTGAAGTGTAGTATCTGTTCCGATACTACACTTCATCATTTCTGTCCTCGGTCAGTGAAGTAGAGATCCTTCGGCACTGAGGCAATTTAATTTTGTGTCTCAATCCAGAGTTCCCCCTTTTTGGGGGAGCATGATTTTTTCTACATTAAGAACTGCTATTGTGTCTGAATCTGCCCTCGTGGAGAGGGACAAGTAAATAAGGACGCGTATGGACTTTGGGTTCAGTGTGACATCATCATGCACGTCATTGTGACTGCTGGGTTATTGTTAGGGTTAGGGTCATCAGTGTGACACGCCATTGTGACTGCTGGGGTTAGGGTTAGGGTTAGGGTTAGGGTTAGGGTTAGGGTTAGGGTTAGAGTTAGGGTTAGGGTTAGGGTTAGGGTTAGGGTTAGAGTTAGGGTTAGGGTTAGGGTTAGGGTTAGAGTTAAGGTTAGGGTTAGTGTTAGGGTTAGGGTTAGGGTTAGGGTTAGGGTTAGGGTTAGAGTTAAGGTTAGGGTTAGAGTTAGGGTTAGGGTTAGGGTTAGGGTTAGGGTTAGAGTTAAGGTTAGGGTTAGAGTTAGGGTTAGGGTTAGGGTTAGGGTTAGAGTTAAGGTTAGGGTTAGGGTTAGGGTTAGGGTTAGGGTTAGAGTTAGGGTTAGGGTTAGGGTTAGGGTTAAGGTTAGGGTTAGGGTTAGGGGTAGAGTTAGGGGTAGGGTTAGGGTTAGGGTTAGGGTTAGGGTTAGGGTTAGGGTTAGGGTTAGAGTTAGGGTTAGGGTTATGGTTGGGTTAGGGTTAGGGCTAGGGTTAGGGTTAGGGTTAGGGTTAGAGTTAGGGTTAGGGTTTGGGTTAGCATCAACGAATCTAGTGAAGCCGCATTTTTTTTATTAAAAAAAACAAACAAACTTTTATTCGCTATAAACAAGGCATTTTGCGATTGAAGCATAAGGTGTTACTGTGATAAGGACCATATTTATAGTGGGCAAACTGGGTGGGGAGTTGAGTAGCAAGATGTTTGTCTACTTTACATTTACATTTCTGAATGTTGTCACGGTCAGGGAAACGGGGAACAGGGAGGGAATTCCAAAGGCAAGCAGTTTGAGGACAGAAAGTATCAGAGTCGAAAATCTTACGGTGTCTAGTGACCTCTACAATGAAGTTGATTTTTACTGTTCGTCAGGTTGGTTGGAGGTATTCTCGAGGATTGACCATCGGGCATGTAATGCGATAAAAAACAACAAAATAAACAGGTTTCATCACATAATACAATGGTGTGGACGCCCCCAGATACGTGATCAAACTAGAATTGACGAACAGGTTACCTGCATATCAAGTGTCCGTTCGCATGACCTGCAGACGTGGCTTGATAATAAATGTCACCATCCCCACATGAGGCGATGTCAGTCTTTCAGCAGAATATGTACAAGGTCCGCTTTCTACTGGATTTTCATGGGCTGAATCGCATACAGTGGCCATTCTTATGTCTAGCCGCAAACGAACTCAACCGTTTTGGGGCTTGATTTCTTGATTTTGATTAAGGTTTATTTGCAAGTGTATGCTCACCGATTCCTGCAGCCATACAAAACGGTAATAATTGAGAGAAAAAGGTACTGATCGAGGCATCTTTTTCCATAGGAATAAAGTGTACTATACTTCATAGGAGTGAAGTGTAGTATCTGTTCCGATACTACACTTCATCATTTCTGTCCTCGGTCAGTGAAGTAGAGATCCTTCGGCACTGAGGCAATTTAATTTTGTGTCTCAATCCAGAGTTTCACCCTTTTTGGGGGAGCATGATTTTTCCTACATTAGGAACTGCTATTGTGTCTGACTCTGGACTCGTGGAGAGGGACAAGTAAATAAGGATGCGTATGGACTTTGGGTTCAGTGTGACATCATCATGCACGCCATTGTGACTGCTGGGTTATTGTTAGGGTTAGGATTAGGGTTAGGGTCATCAGTGTGACACGCCATTGTGACTGCTGGGTTAGGGTTAGGGTTAGGGTTAAGGTTAGGGTCATCAGTGTGACACGCTATTGTGACTGCTGGGTTATTGTTAGGGTTAGAGTTAGGGTTAGGGTTAGGGTCATCAGTGTGACACGCCATTGTGACTGCTGGGTTATTGTTAGGGTTAGGGTTAGGGTTAGGGTTAGGGTCATCAGTGTGACACGCCATTGTGACTGCTGGGTTAGGGTTAGGGTTAGGGTTAGGGTCATCAGTGTGACACGCCATTGTGACTGCTGGGTTAGGGTTAGGGTTAGGGTCATCAGTGTGACACGCCATTGTGACTGCTGGGTTAGGGTTAGGGTTAGGGTTAGGGTCATCAGTGTGACACGCCATTGTGACTGCTGGGTTAGGGTTAGGGTTAGGGTTAGGGTCATCAGTGTGACACGCCATTGTGACTGCTGGGTTAGGGTTAGGGTTAGGGTTAGGGTCATCAGTGTGACACGCCATTGTGACTGCTGGGTTAGGGTTAGGGTTAGGGTTAGGGTTAGGGTCATCAGTGTGACACGCCATTGTGACTGCTGTCTTGTCAAAAGATGATAGTATGCAGCAAGCAATATCTATCAAGTTGTACGGAAAGTGTGTGCCTAATTTTAATCACGTGGCATCGAAACATCGTATCGATTTGTGTAGCCACGTTTTACTAATTACTCATGAATGATGAATTTTGATATGTTAAGCCTTTCTGCTAGTTGTCGTGTGGATTATTCTCAGTTAATGTCTTTATTTTGTCGTTATCTGTAGAGGTCAATCTGTAGAGGTCAATCTGTAGAGGTCAATCTGCCTGAGCGTTCTTCATGATTAAGGCTAAAATATCCAGTTCTACACTTTGCCAACCATTTCCGTACAGTTCAGTCAGTTAAAGCATCCTCACCGTACACTGCACATATCTTTTTGTTGTTGTTTGCAGGGCATTTTTGCTTTTATGGAAATAGAACAGCATCAAGTACTTAAAATGGATCTTACAATTTTCCATTTTCAAAGGGCTCCAGAATGAACACAATTAAAAAAATAAGTTTTTTTTTCCCCAAGAAATAACTGAAAATGGAGGTATACTATATCTGCAAATAATGTCTTGATTTGGTCATCATCTGTAAAGGGTGGTCCATCTAAGCGTATAGTTCGATCAGCTAAAGCATCTTCACCGTACACTGCACATATCTTTTTACAATCTTCAATTTTCAAAGGGCTAAAAAAAAAAACTTTCTCAATTAATATTTTGATTTTGTCGTCATCTGTAGAGGTTGGTCTGCCTGAGCATTCTTCATAATTAAGGCTAAAATCTCCAGTTCTAAACTTTGTGAACCATTTCCGTACAGTTCGGTCAGCTAAAGCATCTTCACCATACACTGCACACATCTGTTTTTTTTTTTAATGGAAATCGCTCCAGACAAGGCATGAAACCACTTGGTGTAAGGAACTAACAAAAACGAATATGATTATCACAAAGACAGGAGATGCCTATTGGCCTTAGTCTTGAAAAAGTAGGAGGAAAACAGTCAGTAGGAAGAGAGTTCCACAAACCTGCAGTTCATAGACAGAAGCTACTGGAATAGGAAGCTGTTTTACAATGAGGTATCAAAACAGCGAATTGATGGAGACCAACGAGTAAAACGAGCTGAAACATAAAAAGCAGGGTATAGATCACATAATTCTGAAGAACACATGTCATAATAGTATTTATAGAAAAGACTGAGACTAGCAACATCACGTCTGTGAGAGAGAGGATGCAGAAAAGAAAAAAAAGTGTAGGGCCAATCAAATTACAGATACGTTTCTGCACCTTATCAAGAACCCTCAAATGGGACAGAGATTCACCAACCCAAATATGACAACAGTACTCCATACATGGTCTGATTGTAGATTTGTAGAGATATAAAAATAGCCTCAGGTTTAAGAAAGTGTTTGGAGCGATAGAGAGAACCGTTTGTGCGGCATTTTTGCCTTTATAAAAATAGAAAAGCATCAATTGTTAAACTGGATCTTACAATCTTAAATTTTCAAAAGGGCTCCAAAATTAACTCAGTTAAATATTTTTTAACTTTCTTTCTCAAGAGATAACTTGAAATATGCTCTAACCGGAAATGGCGGTCTACTATATCTGCCAATATTTTGACATGTTCTAACTTGTCTAAACATGAACTACTAAGAATCGGCACGAACTTTCCGGACAGCTTTATACATATATTGACGATCTGTGCATCATCAGGATCATAGTACCCGGAGCCTAAGTGAGGCAATACCTTGTCGAATTTGTGTTTGCAAGCAATGGGCCGAAGTGGCTGCAGATTGGCACACATGTCTTTGGCTTGCAACTATAGGATGAGTGCACTACGCTGAGATAGAGACACAGAAAGTGTCAAACATGCATCATGTTGTTACCCGACATATAGTATTTTCGCTATTCTGAAAACTAGTTGGACACTGTCCAGTTTGTAGATGGTTCAGAGTGGCGGACTCATTTATTAACGAGAGAGCAGCAGCATTTACAAGACGATGCATTTATTTATTTTTTACTGAGAACTAAATATAAGATTGTACTTTTTTTCTTTTCAGATTAAATGTGTAGCAGTTGCATCAGCGAACTATTTTGTATCGGTCTACGTGGCTGGCAGTGAGATTGTAATTCTGTTTGGTAATTATGTAATCATCGTCGCTTAATCGCGTGGGCGTATGGCACTTCTGTGTGTAACTAAATTCATACGCGATGAATCGTTTTGGCGATCTTACGTTCCAGCTTTTCTCTCAAACAGACAAAACGTATATCCTGCGCCCTCTAACTAGGCCAACGGTAGACGAGTCGAGGAACTCCAGGATAATATTATTTCGTCTAACCGACACGAATCAGTCCATTGTACGACCTTCATTTTGTTCCTGTGTTCCCGTGAACAAAACTTCATATCTATTTAATTGTGGACCCATTATTTATTTCGTGGAAGAACGGTAATCCCCTTTTGCTTGTGTAACATTTCTATTTCAGTCAGATTCGGCCAGACGTATTACTCTCCTAAGTAAGGGTGTCATGCCGATTTTCTTCCCGATTTAAACCACAAACCTGAAATGGGTTCCCAACGAAAATTGGCGACACAACTAAACATGTATACAGACTGAAAACATATCTGCAAAATATGAAAAAATTATTTAACTTGGGAGTGGGGTATAGGGTTAGGGTTAGGGTCAACTATCCCGTATAAATTTAACGTAGAATGATTCCTGTGTTCCTTACTAGTAAGCGTTAATGATAACCCACTTCCGAACCAGATAGCGTGCGAGAGACGAGTAAACAGTATGGGGTGGATAAAGTCAAGCTTAGATATATTTCGAGGAGGAAGAGGGGTAGTGATCTTCGTCATATTGCTAAATTGTTTTATTTATTTTATGAGGAGGACGGAAACATGCCTGTTATTAATCCCAACACTAACTATGATACCGAATGGTGGTCAAAGAATGCCATGATTAGAGTCGAGACCCTAAATTCGGCTCCGCCTAATATTCATAAATATAGATGAACAATTAGGTTAGACGATTTTAAAGACTGTTATGTCTACTTTTTGGTGGATTTTTTTAATATTCGTTTTTTGTTCTTGCTAAAAAACAACTTACTTTCACTCCCATTGCCCGTCCTTAAATCTTAACAATACCAGTTCTGCTTTTTTTTTCTGAATAGATTCTCCGTTTGTTGTAAAAGCAGGAGGGGAAATATTAAATAGAGAGCTAATTGTTTTGCTCTCATAATCACATCAGTTGTGAAGGTTTCTAGAAGAATGCAGATATTTTTCAGGACAATAAACAAAGAAAACACGAGGGGAGGGGGGGGGGGAGGGGGAGGGGAAATGATCAAGCAATATGAGTGAAGTAGAGAACGACATCATGGTTACCAGCACAATTTATGGTCCAGGTATGCTGGTTTCAAATTCCGTCAACGCCGTTCCGTTCACTTTCTGTCTAATAACAGTGGTTAATTAGGAGAGTAGATAGTGGACCTTGGGGTTACTTTCGGCAACTTCGTAACTCTCGTTTCCCTTATTTTGTCCTTTAGTCCTAACATTCTATGAGCGATGTTTCTGACAAAGGGAGAAGAATTGCTGTTTTCTGAATCTGAATCTATCCATCTAACAAAGGAAGGTAGAAAGTGGACCTTCAGTTTACTTTCGGCAGCCTCGTAACTATACCTTCTCTTATTTTGTCCTTTCGTCCTCACATTCCATGAGCGATGTTTCTGACAAAGGGGGAAGAAATGCTGTTTTCTGGGTCGAAATCTATCCATGTAACAATTATTGTTGGCTAGTTTTTCACCTTGACTTTTTTTTTAGCTCATTAATTCAAGTAGCTTCATGCCTTGTCTGGAGCGATTTCCATGAAAATAAATTATAAGGTTTCTCTATTCTCTTTTTCCCATCTATGGATAAACTAGTAGAGCAAACTAGACTCTCAAGCCTTGCTAGATAAACTAGTCTAACAGACAAAATATAAGACGCATCCAGTTGGTAAAGCTATCCAGCTACGTGTAACATAGTTAAAGAGACTAAACTCTCAAGCCTTGGCGTAGAAACTTGTGAGAAGGAAATTTAACAAAAGTTGTAAAATAATGAATGATTTTGTGTTAGGGTTAGGGTTAGAGTTAGGGTTATGTAACATGATGTGAATCGAATGTTTTAGGCGAAATCTAATTTACCCAACTGTTGAAACGAATAGTTGATAGATGATGAGTATTGATTTATTCCTCTCCAGGAGTTAGGCACAAGGCCAGTTTTTATCCTATTCCCACAAGTAAGATGTGACCCAAGGTCGGGTCGGGAAAGTGGGGTTTGAAAAGCCAGCACCCGAGAGGTGAGCACTCTGGCCATTTAAAAATTGCCTGGGCAGCCCCGTCGGCATTCCCCGGTAGGGGCGCCTCAGACAGTAAGCAATAAACTTACTCCTCCCCAAAGAGGGGAGGCAAAGCCTGGGAGGGTGGACCTCCCAGAACTGCACAGGAAAGACCCATTGACTGGCGAAGGACATGGCAATACCAGTATGGGGTGCAGTATCCATCGGAACAGATACTACACTTTGATTTTAGCCAAAAGGCTAATACATGATGAGCAATTGGTACATAAGATAGAACTGATCAATGGGTTGTTAAGAACAGGGGGTTGTCAAACTTTTTAAATTGCGGACCCCTTTATATTTCAGGTTTTACCCAAGGGACTCCCTTATAAACGCTTATAAAATTTATACATAATTTTTTGCTAAAAATAACATATAATTTTGCATTAACGTAAAAACTGGTTTTAAGCTTACTTTAGACGTAAATGTTCAAATGAAATAAAATAATAAAATAAATTAATAAATTAATAAAATAAATTAATAAATTAATAAAATTAATTAATAAATTAATAACAAAAATTGATAAAATAAATTGATAAAATAAATTAATAAATCAAAAAAATAAATTAATAAAATATATTAATAAATTAATAAAATAAATTAATAAAATAAATTATTAAATTAAATTAAATTAATAAATTAATAAATTAATAAATTAATTAATAAATTAATAAAATAAATTAATAAATTAATAAAATAAATTAATGCTGCATGTTGATGCAAAATGTAACAAAATTACATTCTTTTATTAAAAAATTAAATTTTCGTATAAATGAAAACAGTAATAGTATTTTACAAATAGTTTTATTGTCAATTACACACAGAGGATTTTTTAAAATACACACGTTGGGCGATAATGCAAGCTTTTGTTATTTAGGAACATTAATAAGTAAAAAAAAATACCCAGACAGTGAAAATTTATACTTTGAATTTCATGTGATGAGTTAATCCACGGACCCCAGTTTTAAAACCCCTGGTTTAGAAGATAATGAATGAAGTGGTGTCACAGGAGACAGGACAGATGATAGCGAATTATCAACAAAGTGACCAATAAAAGGAAAAGTTTCCATTTCTACATCTCTGTCTCGGAATAAGGAGTGTATCTAATTTATTTATCTACCTCCCACAAGGTAAGATGTGACACAAGGTCGGGAAAGTGGGATTAGATAAGCCAGCGCTCGAGAGGTGAGCACTCTGGCCATTTAAAAATTGCCTGGGCAGCCCCGTCGGCATTCCTCGGTAGAGGCGCCTCAGACAGTAAGCAATAAACTTACTCCTCCCCAAAGAGGGGAGGCAAAGCCTGGGAGGGTGCACCTCCTAGAACTGCACAGGACCGGCAATCCCAATAGACCGGCGGAAACCCAGACCCAAATGCCTGGACAATACTGGTTTATTAGGCGGGGTAAAAACCCCTGGTTGAATGTATCGATATATAAAGGTATCTGTATAAAAAGGTAGTTGTATAAACGGTTAACATAAAAACTATGAAAGACATATACGTATATAAAGTTAAAATACAAACCATAACGTATCTGCATATAAAGTAAAAATAAAAACTATGAATAACGTATATGCATATAAAGTTAAACCACAAATTATGAATAACGTATAAGTATACAAAGTTATATTAAAATTATGAAAAACGTATATGTATATAACGTTAAATTAAAAACTATGAATAACGTATATGTATATAAAGTAAAAATTAAAAATTAAAAAAACGTATATGTATATACAAAGCTACAATAAATTTATAAATAACGTATATGTATATATATAGTTAAAATAAAAACCATGAATAATGTATATGTATATAAAGTTTAACAAAACAAGCGTGAATAACGTATATGTATATAAAGTTAAAATAAAAACTATGAAGAACGTATATGTATATAAACTTATATTAAAATTATGAAGAAAGTATATATATATAAAGTTAAAATAAAATCTATGAAAAACGTATCGGTATATAAAGTTAAAATAAAAAAAAACTATTGAAAACGTATCGGTATATGAAGTTAAAATAATAAAAAAAAAACTATGAAAAACGTATATGTATATAAAGTTAAAATATACACTATGGAAAACGTACAAGTATAGAAAATGGAAATTAAAAAAAACTATGAAGAACGTATGTGTATATAAAGTTAAAATTAAAACTATAAAAACGGATGTGTATAAATACTTAAAATGAAAATTATGAATAACGTATATGTATATAAAGTTAAAATAAATTACTATAAAAAACGTATATTTATCTAAAGTTAAATTATAAACTATGTTGAACGCATATATATATATATATATATATATATATATATATATATATAAATATATATATATATATATATATATACAGTTAAAAAAAACTGTAAAGAACGTATTATATGTATATACAGTAAAAAAATAGTGAGAACGTATATTTATATGAAGTTTAAATTATAATTATGAAGAACGTATCCGTGTATAAAGTTAAAATAAAAACTATGAAAAACCTATCCGTATATAAAGTTACAATAAAAACAATGAAGAACGTATCTGCATATAAGTTAGAATAAAAATTATGAAGAACGTACATCTATATAAACTTATATTAAAATTATGAAAAACGTATATGTATATATATAAAGTTTAAAAAGAAATTATGAAGAACGTATACGTATGTAACATTTAAAAAGAAATTATGAAGAACGTATATGTAAATAAACTTATATTAAAATTATGTATATGAAGTTA
The DNA here is from genome assembly GCA_963556195.1 of Sepiola atlantica. Classification (NCBI taxonomy): domain Eukaryota; kingdom Metazoa; phylum Mollusca; class Cephalopoda; order Sepiida; family Sepiolidae; genus Sepiola; species Sepiola atlantica. Next base: position 62,940,614 of record OY744550.1, read on the forward strand.
CAATAAAAACTATG
>OY744550.1:62943127-62948127 GCA_963556195.1 Sepiola atlantica
GCTTTTAGTACACCACTTTATATATATATATATATATATATATATATATATATATATATATATATATATATATATATATATAAATATATATATACACACATATATATATATATATATATAAAGTTAATTAAATACGATAGTTTGATGCTAGTTTAAATGTATGTGTGTTTGAGTGTCCGTTTGTTTATACTTCAATTTTGTGTGTGTATATATCTTTACGGGTTTCGCTAGTTGTAAGGGTGTCAACAGCAGACGTAGTAGTCGTTAAGAGCTGTTCATAGAGGCATAGGTAGTGGTTATTTGGTGCGTCTTCTGCCTTTGTTGATTGTATTGTCGTAGTTTCTCGTTGTTTTCTACAACTTATTCGAATTACGGTGGCATAGGTGTGTGTCAGCCTGAAAAAAAATCACCAGCTTTTTTGTTAGCAAATTCTTTATATTGGAATCAGCCGGCTCCCTGAGGATCTCAGATAGGTTTTTTCATTGGTTGAGAGTTCACGAGTCCGCACTTACATGTGAGCTAATGAGTGTGTTTTCGGATCTTCATGCTGCGATTGTGCGGACGTAGCACAAAACACTTGATCTAAGTGCGCACCATTTCTACACGGCACATAAAGAGAAAAAAGTAAAAATGAAAGAAGAAGGGGTTAGAGTTAGGGTTAGGGAAGAAGAGAGGGTAAGCCGAAAAATCTGGAAAGAAAGAGAGCAGCTTATACAAGCTAGTATCTTTCTCGTGTTCGCTCGTCGTGCGTGTCTATTTACTAATATACCACACATGCTGTTTAAAATTCAAGCGTCATATTTCAGATTACCGATGATTGTATAAACCGGTATACATTCGTGTCATCGTGAACCTAGGTTCTTTTCGTCGGCTGTGAAACTCGCTCGGACACCGATGTTTTTATAAAATGTTTATTTAAAACTAGCAGAACCCGTGCCCGGCGTAGATATATATTTTTGAAATCTATATCGGTGTTTTCAATATTAGTTCCTTATTTAATATTTTCGGCGGTGTAATGTGAAGTGCGTGGCTTAAGTAAAATATTAGAGGGAAATAGGTACGCTACCCTCTGTTTGTGTTACATATTTGGAAGAGCCAGACGTAGGGGTCTAATAATAGTAATTAATGTTTGAAGATGATATTAAATGAAATTTTCGTGATCCCGCTCGAGTGAAGTAGGTGAAGGAAGTGTTGAATTTCGTAGCCTATAATGCATTTGCTTTTTGTCTATAGTAATACAAGTTACAGGGGAAAAAGTTTACTTTATATAGAAGACAGTCACAGAAAAACTTCAGAGAGACAACTTATATACGCGTGAGAGAGAGTAAGAGAGAGAGAGAGAGAGAGAGAGAGAGAGAGAGAGAGAAAGGGGAGAAAGAAAGAGGGAGAAATAGAGAGAAAGAGACAGTGACAGAGAGAGAAAGAAAGCGAGAAAAAGAGAGAAAGAAAGAGAGAGTAAAGGAGAAAGAGAAAGTGGGGAGAGAGAGAAAAAGAGAGAACGAGAGAGAAAGAGAGAGGGAGACAGAGGGGGAGAAAGAGAAAGTGAGAGAGAGAAAGAGAGATTGAGAGAAAGGGAGAGGAGAGAGAAAGAAAGACAGATATACATACCGATATCCTGTCAAACTAAATCCAGACCACGCTGCGCTCGCTGTCTCCATTGAGGACAGCACCCAGACACGTCTTTTCTGCTTAAGTTTCGCCAGTTAAAAGAGGCAAAAAAAGCCACGACCGGAAATCACGTGCTTTCACCGACTTTCGCTGAGGTGGTGACACTTCTACTCGTGCACTGCCCTCGTGATGTAACGCAAGCCCGACAGATCGAAGAGATGTTGCTGGTCTTTCTCTGCTCTATCGCTATTTTCATGGTAGGTTCTCGACCTAATTTCACTCTGTAAAACATTCACAAAAGAAACTCGTCTAATTACAACCCCTGTCAATAATTTTCCTTTCCTTATCTGTGTACCGAAAACGAAACGTAACTTCCACGAGCAAAGTTTCTTTCCTAGATATGCCTGTCTGTTAAACACAGGACCACGGGGCTGCTTTCCGGCTGACTACAACATTGTCATTTTAAAGTCTAATCGTAACAAATTCTTGTTGAGCCGGGTTTTTTTATGACCCGTTACAACCATCGTTACAATTCACCTCGATGTTTCACCGTCCACCTGAAAAACTCACCCCCAACCCTAACCCTAACCCTAACCCTTATTCTCGAGTGGCCCTTGGGTCTTGATAAGCGATGACTCATTAGGGCATAAAATGATCAACTAAGAAGCTATTTCAAATTTAACCGTGACAGACCGACCGTCCGACAGAAGTTCCTATTGTGACGCCTGGACGAATCTGATATATAAGACGCGCCCATTTAATCTGCGCGTTTATCGATGAAGATCCTAGTTCAATCGTAAGCGTGACAGACCAACAGAAAGTCTATTTCAGACCTAAGCATAACAGACGGACCTATCGACCGACGTAAAGATCTAATATTAAATAATCAAAGTAATTAATAACTGCATACGCGAAGCGTTTCACGATTGTTTCTTTTCATCGTTGCCCTCGTTCACATCCCGACAACCGTGAAAGTTGATATGGCTTACTCGCATGGGCAAGCACGCCGTTAAAAAAAAAAAAAAAAAAAATGGGATAGTAATTGCGAATTTGGTTTCTTTTCCATACTTGAAAGAGGAACAAAATAGTTGTCTTGCTTCAGCGAGCCAAATGAATTTAACAATATGTTTGTTTGTTCTAAGAACAAAGTAGGTATTATAGGTAAACACCCGAGACAAACTTAGAAAGAAAGAAAGAAAGAAAAAAAAAAAAAAAAAAAAACGTCCGTCACTATTTTCTTTCCTTTGTTACAAGTGCTTGCTGCGATTACGAGAATTCAGACGTATTTAAAGTGCATGCATTCAGGCTAGGATCAGAGTGCAGTATATGTTTATTTACTTAATTCTCGCCGCAGTAAGATGTGATACAAAGTCAGAAGTTGGCGTGGAGGAGAAAGCCAGTGCTTTGAGTTTGAAAAAAAATAGACATGAACAGATCCGTTGCTCAACAATAATCCCCTGCACGTATTCAAAAAGGCATTGCTTTCTGATGAGAAAAATACTGTCCAAGCAAAGCAAGTGTTTGATAAGTGTTATTTGAACTCTGCTGAATTGAAATAATGGTTCAGAGATTGTATACTGACTTTAAACGCGGTCATACAGATAAAAATGATGCTGAACTCACAGGTCGACAAAAATGAATGAAATATATATATATTTTTTTTATCACGGGAAGTTAAAAGTGAAAAGTTTTTTTTTGTTTGTTTTTTTTCGCTAAATTGCGTTTTTCTTTAGAACAAAATTGTAACGATTTTTTACAGTTTTTTTTGTACTTTTTTTTGGAAATGGTACAGTTTTTTGAAATGAAGAAAAAAAACCAACCAGGTTAGTGTTATAGTTAGTTTAGGATTAGTTTAGGGTTAGGGTTAAAAAAAAGATCATTTTTTTTGGCGGGGGGTGGGGGGTTCAAGGTTAGGGTTCGTGTTAGGGTTACAGTTAGAAAAAGATCGTTTTTTGTTCATGGTTAGGGTTAGAAAGAGATCGTTTTTTTTAGGTTCAGAGTTAGGGTTAGGGTTAGTGTTAGGGTTAGAAAGAGATCGTTTTTTAGGTTCAGTTAGCAGATTTCTTTTTATAGTTAACGTAGACGACAAAGAGCAACTAGAAGGTAGAAGCGTGTTCATATGTTGCGGATTTATTATTTTTTGGGTACGAGTTTATTTTTCTGCCGAAATTGGATCAAGACTAACTACATGTAAAAAAAAAAAAATATAGTGTGCGTTTCACGCTGAAATGTCAACAAGTTGGTGAATGGTTCGCATGTAAACAGGCTCCAGCTTTCTACGAACGCAGGACATTCACAGCAAAAACTCGTCTAGTTACAACCACTGTAAATAATTTTCCTTTCTCCTTCTGTGCACCTAAAACTAAAACGGAACTTCCATGAGCAAAGTTTGTTTCCAAGAATTGCCCCGTCCGTGGAACACAATACCGTGAGATCGCTTCCCAGCTGACTACAACATGGTCGTTTTCAAGTCCAATGTTAACAAATTCTTGTGGAGCCGCCTTCTTAAATAATCAAATTCTGACCCGTATCAACGATCGTTACCAATACCCACAGTAATGTCTTACTGTTCTGACAAATTCATTAACCCTTATCATCCAGTGGCTTTTAGGCCTTGATAAACGGTGATTCTTAAGTGCCAAAGAATGACACAATAGTCACATTAGCTCTGTCTCATTCTGGATTGATCGTACCATCGTTGAGTTACTCTGGTGACTTGATTAATCCGGTTTGCATAAGATTGGTTGAGCACCACGTCGAGCGTTATCCCATATTCCTAAGCAAATTCACAGTTTTCTGAGCCAACAACTTATTTAACATTTGGTTGATCTGTCACACTTTACATTGGTCTGTCACACTTTACATTGGTCTGTCATACTTTACATTGGTCTGTCACACTTTACATTGGTCTGTCATACTTTACATTGGTCTGTCACACTTTACATTGGTAAAAGCGCAAAAGTCCTTTCAGTGGATTTTAGTAGAAAGGAACCGAATCAATTACTGGATAAGATAATATAGACTTGTCATCGAAAGGGATCGTCTCTGCCTGAGAAAGTATAAGTTTACGTCAGATAAGAATATTTATGAGTATCGACCACGTGTGACTTTTCCATCTATAAAATACGAGCTTAATAGAAGTTGTCAATCACATTTTAGCACTTGATGGGCTAAGATCGTCTTATTGGATAAGAGTATACTGCGTAAAGAAGTTCTAGTTATAAGTACGTCGTTTCCAGCTAAAAAAAAACAAACGTTTTTTAATTGATCTTGAAGTAGATAACCGTCGCTTTGTACACTACACCAACGCTTCTCAGAACCGAATCGAACTCAGCAAAGTTCATATATTTATTTTGATTTACCATTCACGGTGAGTTCGTGTATTCAACCAT
>OY744550.1:62950627-62955627 GCA_963556195.1 Sepiola atlantica
CTTAATACAATTTTCTTTACAGCTAAGGAAGTTGAAAATACTATTCTTCTATAACCAGTAAAACAATAACAAAAAACTATATATATATATATATATATATATATATATATATATATATATATATATATATATATATATATATATATAAATATATATATATATATATAAATATATATATATATATATATAAATATATATATATACATAAATATATATATATATATATAAATATATATATATATATACATATATATATATATATATATATATATATATACATATACATATATATATACATATATATATATACATATACATATATATATATACATATATATATATATATATATATATACATATATATATATATATATATATATATATATATATATATATACGTTAGGATCGTGATTCTAGACTGAATCTATGAACTGCGTTCGATCCCATGCGAAGGCTTGCAACCGCCACTCCTGCACTTATGAGGGAAGAAAACCCGAAACGATATCGTCTGTAGGTATAAAAACACTTTAATATTTAAAAATATTTACAGTTAACGCTCTTTTAAGATTAATAGTCTTAATAGTAGAGCCCTGTTTGAAATGAGAAAGTTTGGTGTTAGTAGCGATTGTGCAAAGTTCCGCTCGAGCGTCAGAAAAATCTAGACAACAATGACGCGTGCCCCCCCCCCCCCGCCTCTCGGCTAAGTGTACGTCAATTTCAATTACTGTCTGGGGCGATTTCTCGCGGGCGCGTGGGCATAGACTGAATTTACGAACTGCGTTCGATCTCATGCGACCGCCTGCAACCACCACTCCTGCACTGATGAGGGTAAACAAACGAAACGATATCGTCTGTAGGTACAAAAATACTTTAATATGTTAACATATTTACAGTACACACACACACACACACACACACATATATATATATATATATATATATATATATATAGAGAGAGAGAGAGAGAGAGAGAGAAGAAAAAGAGTGATAAATATGTGACGATTGTCAAAATTTATTTCAAATTTCAATTGTTCAATGCAAGGTGTATTCAGTAATAAACTAGTGTTTATTATTCTTTCCTTAAGCCAAGGCTTTTCAAAGATCGAAATCTTATCATCAGAGAAATACAGATGGATAAGTTGGCTTTCGAAAAAAACAAAGTTCAAATATTTGAAAAATATGAAAATTATTATTAAAAATTATTAAAATAATTTTTGTTAAAAAAACGTATTGAATGAAAAGAAAAGTTCCGCGAAAAAGATATGCAAATTGTCCGGGTGGTAAATTTCCGTTGAAAAGAAGTCCGGTGAATTGTAGAATGTGAAGAAAAATTCTTTGCGAGGGAGCAGATTGGAGAAAGTTCTCAAAATATAGGTAAGTCCAGACGCACTTAAAGGGGGTTGAGAAGAGGAAAACAGGCCATTTTTTTATGTACTTCCAGGGCCAAATAAAACAGATGAATCTCATTCAAGGTTTAAATCCGATATATATATATATATATATATATATATATATATATATATATATATATATATATATATATATATATATTTCAAATACCATCTAAGGTTAAGATCGGATTTTAACTCTGCCTGATGAGATCTCAGTTTATAACAGCTGTTGATCGATAACATCAACATGCCAGTGTCGCAGATTTTTTACATGTCTGTGTAAAGAAAAATAATATGTAATCGACGTACAAAGCTTTGTTGTTTCTTATTTACCCATAATGGAAAAATAGACATGCAGTCAGTTTTTAATGTGGGTACAATTCAGCTCCCCAAAAAGGGGCACTCTGGATTGGAACATAAATAAAAATTGCCTCAGTTTAGATTGACTTCTCCTTCATTGACCGACGACAGGATAGACTAGGTGTAGCATCAGAACAGATATTACATTTTGTTCCTCGCCAAAAGGTTCTTTTCGGGTAAACGTGTTGAATCTGAAATCCTTAAGAACACATTTAATAGTAGACATATATTTATCTATCGTTCTTTTTCTCGATCGACTTGTTTCGTCCGCGTTATGCGTATTCAATTAAACTTGATGTAACTTACTTTTAATGGACGATAGACCGTATCTTGAGCTTACTCTCTGCAGCCTCGTAACTCCTGCTTCCATTATTTTGTCCTTTAGTCCTCACATTTCATGAGCGATGTTTCTGACAAAGGGGGAAGAATTGCTGTTTTCTGGGTCGGAATCTATCTATCTAACATTTATCGTTGGCTAGCTTTTGATCTTGGAGTAGGATTTTATTTTAGCTCTTTACATCAAATGGCTCCATGCTTTGTCTGGAGCGATTTCCATAAAAAATAAAAATAATCAGTGGTGCCACATATCTGCTAAACGCTTAGAAGAGTAGAAAGTGACTAACTTGGGTTTATTTTCGGCAGTCTCGTAACTCCCGCTTCCCTTATGTTGTCCTTTAGTCCTCACATTCCATGACCGATGTTTCTGACAAAGGAGGAAGAATTGCTGTTTTCTGTGTCGGAATCTATCCACCTTACCGTAGGTTTTGACTTTGAAGTAGTATTTCTTTTTTTAACTCCTTACATCAAATGGCTCCATGCCTTGTCTGGAGCGATTTTCATAAAAAAATTAAAAATAATCAGTGGTGCCACATTAAACTGAAACTCCAAACAAATAAGGCAATACATCCACCACCCTTAATTTTCAGCGCTTCGTATGGACATAGGGGCTTGCAAACGTACAGTTTCACATAGACCCTGCTTAGCGCCAGCAAGATGCTATACAATCCTTCCTATCACCACGTCCTCCGATTTTGTGCACAGAACACTGCGTTGGTTTCTCTCTTTTTTAACAAAAAAAATTCTTATTTTTTTTGTTTTAGCTGGGAATGGCCATCCTACAAGATGCCCGACATCCTTGCGCTATTTCAGAGACTCCAAGTGATATTGGGATTCTAACCGTGCCTTTATGCGCAAGTGTTTGGATCTCTCTTGCACTTGGTTTGCCGGGTATATTCACCAGGTAGTTTTTGAAATTCTTTTCCATAAGTCTGGTTGCTCTTATGATTACTGGAATGATGGAGATCTTCCTAAGTTTCATTGGTTGTATATCTGCCCATCTGCTCACTGTGTGCCCTGCAGTTTATGACAGGACGAACGAATTATTTGTTTTCATGTCACACGGCTATAAGTCTTTCGGGGATCCTACCTCGTGTTCAGGGTATATCAGAGGCCAATCTTTATCACTCTCTGTCTGAAGTTCGCGAGTGTACCCCTTCTCTAAGCTGTTTAGGAACGATATATTCTGAGATTCGATTCTTTGATATGGCTGACATATGATCGGCAGACTATTTTTACTTTCTCTATTTCGGAGGCGACACAGAGCGGTTCGTCATCTTGCGGAAACCTTACATCACCCGTACTGTCCACGGGCACAACTTATTGATCGTGACCAGCCTAGGCAAAAAAAAGTCGAACATCAATAGCTCTCTTTCAGCGACCAAAATATCAACTACTATTTGGAGTCTCTCGCGCATGTGAAGTTGAGTTAGGATTAAGGTTGGACAATTCTGACCACACAGCACTTAAGCGTCTTCTTGCCCTAACCCTAACCCTAACCCTAACCCCTCTTCTTCTAAAAGTAAGAAACCGTCGAGCTCACGAGTACCCGCCAAAGCACCAGCCAAGAGACAGAAAATCTCCGTCTTAAAGTCACATGGTTTCGATGAATTCCGTTCTGGGGTAACCGCTGACCTTTAAGTTGTCATTAATTATGTAACAACGATAACCCCTTTTTATGTATGCTATGTCAACATCGAATGCCATAAGTTTAATTTCGCATCTGAAAATTCTAAAAAAAAACTTTAGTTTTTAATGAAGGTTTATTATTACAAAGAGAAAAACAGTCACAGAAAACATCAGACAGACAGGTTAATTTCGTGCGCGCGCGTGTGTGTGTGTGTGTGTGTGTGAGAGAGAGAGAGAGAGACAGACAGACAGACAGACAGATAGCTTGTCCGCTACACGTAGTTACATTGTGCGCGCCCGGTTGCCATTGGGAACGACACTCAGAAACGTTTTTCCTGTTTGCAATCTCGCCAGCCAAGAGGTAGTAAATATCCGACCGAAAGTCACGTGGTTTCGTCGACTCCGTTCTGGGGTCACCTCTGGGACTCAAGTGTTACTCTAACGTTTCCAGTCAAACAACAGCACTTGATATCTAACATAATGGACAATCAAACTTTTGAATAATTGCAGTGTATACATTTTATCCCTAATCATATACTTACACTGGATAGCATAATTCATGGAAAATCAGATGTGATCTAGTTGTCAGAATGCCTACAATGGCACAAGGGTAAAAAAAACGCAGATCAACAGTGTAAAAAGTAACGGTAGTTTATTGCACCGATAAGGCACACGAATAACAGGAAAAGTTGGGGAAAAATCGTGCCGATGTACCAGAAGCAGGAAAAGCTGGGGAAAAAAAGAAATGCAGGAGGACATAACCAGGTGCACGAGGATGGCACTGGAAGCTGGATAGCAGGATGACGTCGCAACAGAGATTGCATAATAGATTTTACCTACTTTTTCTGATCTTCGGGATAGAATCAAGTGCACCGTGTGTACTGGTTCTGCTTGGTTTTCATAATGTCATCCTCACAGGCATTACCTCCTCCTTTCCGATACAGGTTAGCGGTTATCCTCCACTTCTCTCAAATTAGGCGCCCTTTTCTGGGAATACTGACGGGTCTGATTAAGAAAATTTATGTGGGTACTCACTATCGACCCTGAGCGCGCTTGTGATTTTCATGGCCTACCCTACATTTCACTCAATGTTGTATCACATCCGGCCTTCTTGGGGAGTTTTGTAATTGAACCACGATAGCCAATAAAGTTGTACGGTAATTCAATAATATACATGCCTTTGATAGTGTATGAATGCGAAGACCAATTTAGATTTAGTAGCTGTAACATTTGTTACTTTGGGGTAAGTGAAGTGAATGGATTCTTATACTTAAAAAATTTTTT